>CAJNJA010037719.1:8648-28616 GCA_905231915.1 Symbiodinium necroappetens
ATTGAGGCCCCTACATTAAGGCTTTAGGCTTGTCCTGGTTTCTCCACTCGTCTTTGTTCATTTCGAGGTAGGTTTTGGGCTTGTAGAGTTCAAGGTGTATGGTTTGAGTTCGGGACTGCGGTTCACCGTTTATAGCTTCTGGCGTTATCTGGGGATGCCATGGCAACAAGAGACGCTTCGTAAACCCTATAAACCTTGGATACTGCCCCCACTCAGTAACAGTCGGGTAATATTCATAAGGCCCTCGATCGTCGCCCTAGTACAGGCTGTTACTGTATGGGGGCAGTACCCCAACCCTAAACCCTCAACCCTAAAGCCCTAAAGCCCTAAACCCCCAAACCCCTAAACCCTTAAACCATAAACTTTAACCCCAAAGAACCTACATTCTTCAAGGAACCGAAACTCTACCCATAGGCCCCTAAGTAGTTCCTTTTGGGATTACCTTATAGGATTCTAAACATACACTATGAAAAGGAGCTACTTCGGGGCCTATGGGTAGACCCTAAACCCCTGAAGGAGTGGGATCTAGTGTAAGGCGCTCGGGTTGAAGCTGCGAGCCTCGAGACCCGGCAAAATCTATCTTCTTAGATAGCCAACTCTGAGGTCCATGTACCCAAATAGTATATACTTTGGCCCCAAAGTACCCAAATAAGGACTTTAAGGCCAAAGTATATCTATTTGGGTACATGGACCCTTAGGCCCATGGGCCAACTTTAAACATCCTAAAAAGTTTGATTTGTTGTTGGGCCTGGTTGTTGAAGAAGAGAGATTTTAACTGGCTGTAGTAGGGTCTAGGATCTAGGAGTTAAGGGGATAGACACAGTGGTCTGAGAAGTGTCGTTTGATTGTATAAAAGAAAGCCCTTGAATACCATTGCAATCCAGATCGCTAGAAAGCATGGTTTGGGCATTATTCCCAGACGGATTCCCAGAGTTTGTGGAATAGATTTCATATTCCTGAGGAGTATATTGCTTGTTCACTTCGTCTCCGCTTGTAGGTGCGGGTTTTTGCCGTCCGCATGTGTGGCTTCCACTTCCGCCTCACCAGTATTTAGGAACCACAACAGGACGTAAGCACAAGCGTTTTACAGGGATATCCCTACGTTATTGGGCTTCACTATGAGCGTGTTTTATTTGGGATATCCCAAACCCTAAACCCTAAACCCCTGAACCCTTAACCCTAACCCCTGAACCCTAAACCCTAAACCCTGAACCCTATCCTAAGTTTTGCTTATGTGCTTTTCTGGGTTTATAAGCTTGCACGGCTTTCAGGCGTGAAGCTACGTAGTTGTTTCTGCTGCTTTAGGGTTTAGGGGTTTAGGGTTCAGGGTTTAGGGTTTAGGGGTTTAGAGTTTAGGGTTCAGGGGTTTGGGGTTTAGGGTTTAGGGTTTGGTGGGTTGCTCCTGTGACGAGTCCATGCTTTGATACCTTTCGATCAGGTTGCTGAGTTGAGGATCCCCTAGACCTTCAGCCCTAAACCCTCCCGTTGGGCCCTGAACCAGAAGTAACCCTTAGACACGTAACTTACACTTTATAATCGTAAACCTTAAGCCCGTCCTTAAATGGCAGAGGGATTCGGAAAATCTCTTATTTAAGGTGAAGGGCTTGGCGGTGCCTGGGTTCATTACCGTGAACGCCCTGAAACCCACAGGGGTTTAGGTTTAGGGTTTGAGGGTTTAGGGGTGTCGGGGATTGCGGGTTTAGGAGATAAGGGTTTCGAGTTTCGGTTTAGGGGTTTGGGGGTTTTGGGGTTTAGCGTGAGCTCATGTGCAGATGTCAGTAAGAATTTCATCAATACCTGAACCCCAAAAAATCTACTGTTTTAAGGTCTTATATAAAGAACAATCATAATCAGTTGCCTTAAAAAGGTAGGTTCTTTAGGGTCCAGGTAGGTGTTGCACGGAGCCCTAGACCTTCGACCCTCAGCCCGAAACCCCAAAGGCGTAAGCCGCAAGCAGTTGGGGAAACCGAGTTTTATAGGGACTTGGGGGTGCAAAAGGAACCCTAAGGGTCCATGTACCCAAATAGATATACTTTGGCAGCTTAAAGTAGTCCTTATTTGGGTACTTAGGGGCGAAAGTATATACTATTTGGGTAGATGGACCCTCAGGGGAAGGCAACTTTTATGGAGACGAAAAATACTATGGATTATAGCTGGTATCACCAGTTGCTGTTGTTTTCTCCATAGGTGTGTTGACTTGATCCACCAGACGGCCCGATGCTTCGTCCTCTATTTGGGAGCTTCCGAAAATCAGGGTATTCTATTTTGGGGTCCTGATAAGACAGGAAACTCCACAAGCAAATTAGGCTCGGTTTAGGGTTAGGGGTTTAGGGTTCTATACCGCATGGATCATGGGACTCATGCCTTAAGTAAGTAGGGATAATAGTACAGCAGCTCCAACTGACGGGCGTTTCAGCCTGCTTCTAGCCGTTTGACTAAGCCCCCATGTCCTCCAAATATCTCCCCCGTCCTGAATAGGATGCCCTTTTCGGACCCTGAGCCCGGAACCCTAAACCTAGAGCCCCAAATACGGAACGGTGTGAGATGGACGCACGCCGCCAGTGTCAGTCCGTCTTTGCGCGAAAATCGGTCTTTGCTCGTGACTGTCTTGGTTGCGAGGCTGCCGCAGATTCAGTTGAAAATAATAGTTCCTAAGCGCTTAATGCCGGATCCGAGGACAAACAGCGAGACAGCCGGCAGTCGGTGCTTAGCAGCGGGGGTTATGGTTGACAAACCGAATGATCAGCCAAGAAATGCCAAAAGGCCGACGGCCAGAACAGCACTCCTCGGTAGGACAGCGCGCGTATCACAACGCTCATCAGCACGTGCGAGGCTTTAGCACGTGAGCCGCGTTCAACACGTGGCATCGGCAATATACAGAGACTCAAATCGTTCAGGGCTAGTCTCTACAACACTACCCTAAGGGTCCATGTGCCCAAATAGATAGATTTTGGCCTTATTGTAGTCCTTATTTGGGTACCTAGGGGCGAAAATATATACTATTTGGGCAGATGGACCCTCAGGGCTACTCTTGCGTTCACGAAGATGTCAACTCTACGCGTGATGTTTACTGCACTGCTCAGGTTTGGCAAAGCTTCCTGCAACCATTCAGTAGATGCCTCATCCCAGCCCGAGCCCCCAAGCCGACCGTACTATTTATGTTATTCTTACTGCTCTTATTACTTCTGTTACAGTTATTCGTCTTGTAAGGACGATTACTATATGTTAAAGTTACTAAAGCATTAAACGGTTTATGAACGCATATTCTTACTCCGAGCTGTTTGTATTTCGGACTCATGGGGGTCACTCGTTCTGTTTAGGGCTCGGCGGTTTAAGCCGCAATGTAAGCACGAAATCCTTTCCACCACACAGCTTGGACGAGTTCCATGCGGAAAGGAGCAGTGTAGAGTCTAGGTTTCAACGGAATCAACGCCGAGGTTTAAGCATAAGTGGCACAATGGTTCACAAGTTCACTGGGGAATCAAGCCGAGCAATTCAGTTGGGAACTGAAGCCGTGGAAGTGCTAGGAGCGCTGGATTTTCGTGTGGGAAGATGTAGGCTGCAAAGCTCATGATGCTAGGGCATGTTCTAGGGTTTAGAGTTTCGGATCATAGCCCCGCGGCATTTCGAATTGGGCATGCCGAGCGGAACGTGCAGATGTTACCATGTCCGTCCCATGCTCTGCTAGCTGTGTAAACTAAGCCGCTCTGGCATCACCTCTCAGACTGTCTGAACCTACCGCTGTATGTCTCGGAATGGATCCTAGAAGTTCAAGGGTCAAGGTTAGAGGACTCTTAGGGGTATGAACCATTCCTATTGCTATCCCCGCCAAAAAGCTCCATGTCGCAGCAAGATATACGTAGTTTATTATACTTCAAAGTTTCAAAACTATGAAGAATTGCTTTTGCTTCCCAAGACTCCGCCTGCAGTTTTCAGGACTGCTTCACGGAGTCGCAGCTGCGCTTCTTGAACTGGCATCTTGCGACAATGTTTAATTTTCGACTGACATGGGGCTGTGCAATTAAAGAGTATCTAGAGGTCCTTGTTCTCAATGGTCCCATTGAGAATTTCCTGTTTTCTGAAGCTGCAACTTGCTACCAAATCGCGGACTTGATATCGAGCTGCTCACGTGTTCTACACTCCCAAAGGAGTGACTGGCAAAAGCTCACCCGCTGTGTTTTTGTGTGTGATACTGGTCGTTGCTTTGAACATCTACGTGAATGTTATGCCTACCATTATCATCACAACGGTCATGCTAATGTGATCCTTGTTGTCACGGCTGTTTTTCTGAACAACTCCAGTTCCGAACTGTCGCCCAGGCACCGAGCAAAGACCCGCTAACCTATATCCTAAACCCCAAACCCAAAACCCTAAACCATATTGGATTTCAGCGCTCCTGATATACAACAAAGCGACGGAGACTTTTCGTGCAAAGCCGAAACGAGCTGTTGGCCAGAAATCTTGAAGCCCAGCTGAGGAACAATGTTTTTGCAGCCGGGGGCGCTGTGTCTGGATGTTTACAAGCCTTGCCGGAAAAGGCCGGATTCATCATGACAGGAAAGCTCGGGAATGAGAAGGAGAACGAGGAAGTGATGATTATAGTGATGATTGAAGTTGATGAGGCGCGGGGAGGCTGAGCTTGGTGATGGTTGGGTGCTCGTGATGGCAGTGATCAGTGATGGTACTGTTACAACTGAACTGGTCACGATGGTTGCTGCGATCGATGGCTTGGGCGATAATGGTGTTGTTTTCAACCAGTCATGTTGCTGATGATGACGGCGGTCCCCGAGCAACAAAGGTTCTGTCAGCCAACATTCATGCATTTATGCATTTATCATGGTGGCAGTATTCGGTGATTCCGGTGTTCATGTCCTCCTGCTCCTGCTACGCGTGCTTCTGCGGGAACTTGAGCTGCTGCTTTTGCTGCTCCTTGTGCCTACTTGTCGTTTTCCCACAACATGCCGCTGGAGCATCAGTGCATCAGAGTGCAACAACAGAGCGGAAGCGGAGATGGAACCATATCGAGAACACATGTGATATGCACACAGAAATGTGCATGCTTCGAATTTGGTTTCCTGTCAGAGGGTTGCTGACAACAGATTATTTACAGATTTTTACAGCTTCGAGTCCTGGCACACCCGAAACACTCTGCTTGCTAAAAGACGGCCTGCTAGGTTGTGTAGGTTTAGGCTTTAGAGTACTGTGGTTGCACGTGCTACATGCGGTAGAGTTTGCTTGTTCGGTCTCTGCAGCCCCGTCGCATGTTACATTCCTTAACCCAGGTCTGTGTTTAGGGAACCCTAAACCCTGATTAACGATAGTCCTCACCTATACCTGGAGCAATGAGCCCCAAACCCTCGAGGTTCAGAGCAGCAACTGGGCAGAGGGGCGCAGCAAGCGGCGCCAGTACTTCCATGATGAAGCCTTTCCAGGTGCGGCCTAGCTTATGTTGTTGTTGTTGTTGTTGTTCTTGTTGTTGTTGGTGGTGGTGGTGCAGCTAGCACTAGTTTACCCACATTGACATGTAGTGTAATTCTTCTTATTATCGGTGCCACTATCATGATGACGACTGTTACTACATTTTGTTGCTAATTTTCACGGCTGCTTCATTATCATCAGTGTTATTGCTATCTGTGCTCTTGTTGCTATTGTTCGCATTACTTTTAGTGCGGTTTTGAGAATGATTTGTACTTCCACTAGCACCATTGTTATTTATTAATACTCTTATCCTTATCTTGGGGTGCATGTTCGTATCTTACTAGTTATCAGTGCTCAGCTTGATAACTAACAGTGTTGCTGCTCCAGGTGTTGCTATCCGCAATATCAGGATATTTTTTTGCAATGTATTTAGTTCTACTGCTACTGCTATTGTTGTTGTGATTGGTACTCTTATTCATTGTTGATCAAGTGTTGACTCTTACTATCGTAGTAGCCGTCGCAGCAGTAGTCGTACTAGTAGTAGCAGTCGTCGTCGTAGTAGTAGTAGTAGGAGAAGTAGTAGTACTAGCAGTAGTGGCGTCTTCGTCGTAGTCGTAGTACCAGTAGTAGTGGTAGTAGTAGTAGTAGTAGTAGTTGTTGTTGTTGTTGTCGTAGTCGTCGTCGTCGTCGTCGTCGTCGTCGTCAGCGTCAGCGTCAGCGTCAGCGTCGTCGTCGTAGTAGCCGTGGTAGTGGTAGTGGTAGTGGTCGTAGTAGTCGTAGTAGTCGTAGTAGTCGCAGTAGTCGGAGTAGTCGTAGTAGTCGTAGTAGTCGTAGTAGTCGTCGTAGTAGTAGTAGTAGTAGTAGTAGTAGTAATAGAACTTTTTGTTATTTTTTGTAGTCTCAGCGGTAGTGGTCGTGGTAGTCGGAATCGTAGTAGTCGTCGCAGTAGTACTAAGTAGTTGCGGGCGTCGTAGTTGTAGCAGTAGCTAGCGGTGGCAGTGATAGTGGTAGTGGTAGTGGTAGTAGTGGTGGCGGTGGTGGTGGTGGAGTTGGTACCAAACCCTACAAACCCTAAACCGTGAACCCTAAACCCCAGACTCAAACTCTAAATTTAACCTGCAACCTTCACCCCCAAAGTCTATATCCTAAAACCGGCAGGATCCGACGTCGACCTATTCCTCTATGGCCTTGGCGAGAAGGAGGCTGAAGCCAAGTTGGTGGAGATCTTCGAAGCTGTGCAGGCTGGGTTTTAGGTTTGAAGAGGAGCTGAACGCACAAGACGAATTTGTGGTCTTGGGTTTGGGGGTTAGGCTTAAACGCGGTTTAGTGTCTGGGACGATTTGGGGTTTGGGGTCTGGGGTTTGCTGCGATCTGCTGTTTAGGTTCGGGGCCCAGGTTTGACAGGATTTCGGGTTTTCGGTGTAGTTTTTCATGCGAATTACGGGCTTTCGGTTCAGGGATGTATGGTTTGGGGCTAGAGTTCAGGTTTTTTTTGTGGTTTTTGTTTAGGGTTTCTGGTGTAGGGTTTAAGGCTCAGGGTTTAGTTTCGAAGTTAGGGTGTAATTGCAATTTGTTCGTACATTGTTGCATGCAGTCGGTACCATAGTTCTAGAAGGTCTGCAATATGTATATAATATAAACAGATGAATATACATCACACTATACTACCATATTCTATCAAAGGGGGCTGGTGGAAGGAACGCCGGTACTCTCAACCAGCTCAACTCAAGAATTAGAAATCGTTTCTCCTATCCATCTAAATGCCCTCCTGCAGCTACTAAGGCCCCTACGTATGCGCACCCCTGGGATGAAATAGCTGCTTCAGTGTTGTGCTGGCTATCTTTGACCCCAAACATTCCTAGCACAACATGTTAAAACACAAAATTCCAGATCCTCAGACTATAAACCATAAACCAAGACACCCCAAGACTCGTAAAACCCAACGCCCGAAAGCTCATTAAATCCGGAAGCCTTGTAGCCCTAAAGGTGCCCTCTCCCATACCCAGTATTGAGCTGGGTTTAGGGTTTAGGGGTTTAGGGTTTAGGTTTAGGGTCTAGGGTCCCATTAAGATCATGCTTATCATGAGTCATGAAGACGATTGCTTATGACGATGGTGATGTTGCTTCTTGCCAAGTCTTACGAGTGCGATCATGGAGAGTCTATGTTTTAAACGACGATAGCAGTCCAAATACGAAAAGTACCGTTAAGCTTACTTACCCGGACAGCCTGGCATTATGATCAGTGCTTACATTACAACTACCGTTCCCCTCAAACCCTAAAGCCTGCTATGTACTATCCCCTTAACCCTAAACCAAAACTACCATCCCCCTCAAACCCACCAATAACTACTGTTAGTGTTTCGTGATGTCAAGAATTCCTTGCCTTCTTGATTCACCTGTGTTCATAAGTACCCTTATGTAGTGGGGTAGGGGGGGCCTGAATAGTCCTAAGAAGGACTTGAGGGTCTAGTAAGGCTTACTTGAGGAAGAACAGTACCCTCCCCCCGACCACCCCCCGCCCGCCCCCCCCACCGCCCAAAAAGAAGCAAAAACCTAAACATCTCCCCCTTGCCTCCCAAAGGGTCCCTATACATCCCCCCCGAAACAAGTAGACCCCTCCCCCTTACCCACCCTATACATCAAAAGCCTAAACCCCTCCCCCCCTTACCCCCCAAAGGGTCCCTATACATCCCTACGATGTGTCCCAGGCGGCCAATCCCTACCCAGTCGTCAGCTTCCGCTCTGCCTATGCCGTGACGTTCCACTGCGGCAAGGGCTTAGGCTTTAGGGTGGGGCTTTCAAGGTAAACTTAGGTCTTCCAAAGCCCAGAACCCCAAACCCTAAACTCCAGGGTTATAGGATTTAGCGTAAGTACGGCCTTTTTCCTTTTTAAGGATAAGCTGCGGGTCCTTAGGATTTAGGAGATCCTAGGACTCTTGAGGCACAGATGGGTCTTAGGGTTTAGGCTTTCGGGTATCAGGGCTTTGATCTGTTTAGGGTCTTAGAGTCGAGGTTTTGGAGTTTCGAGGGTTTTCAAGGTTTTAGGCTTTAGGGCTTCTGGGTCCAGCTGCGATTCCTTTGACTAAGGTCTCATGCCAAGGTGGATTTAGGGTTCAGAGGGCTCTGAAGCCCTGCGAAAGCATCATCCGGATCCCTAGCCCTAGCCCCATGCTATCTGTGTTGAGCCTCCTTTACGACCGTTACCAGGATTCGTAGCTCTAAGCTCCTTGCATCGAATGTGTGATCCTCATCCCGATTTGCAGAGTTCAGGTTGAATTTCGGGTTTGTTTGTTGCGTTCTCTTTGTTTAATTCAGTGCACGCTTCACTCTCTTCCATTGCAACTGAATTGAACAAAGGACAAAACCAAAAGAAACCACACAACCCAGACACCACCGAACAGTTCCACCGAACGCTGCTAACGCCTGGTCTGGAAAATAGCAGGGCCATGTCCGACCAAACAGGTCAACGACCGTAGTTGTAGGGTTTTGGGTTTTGGGTTTTGGGTTTAGGTGGGGTGGTGACCACCACTACCACTACTACTACTACTACCACTACTACTACTACTACTACTACTACTACTACTGCTACTACTACTACAACGACGACGACGACGAAGACGACGACTACGCGTGTATGCCGAGGGCGGTGTCAGTGTTAGCCCAGAAAGCTCCAAGCAGGTTCGGATTTCGACCCCATGCAATGTAAAGTCTACTGCTTAGATGGCAGGACGGCGTTGAGTAGGGATTGACAAGAGGATGTTTCTTCAGAGTTTGCTGTCAGGTTCGTTATGAAATGAGACTTAAAACCAGGGTTATAAGGAGTTGCAGGTTGTCTATAGGTCTAAGGGGCTTCTAGAAGAAGGTTTTGCTGCAACAAGGTGCAAGGAGAGCTATCAGCGGAGTGAAAGTCTCGCGATATCTGTGTGTGTTGGGCTCGCCTTTTAGACAGTCTGATAGTGGCTGCCGTCATCATGGCCCTCACCTCGACTTTCGAGTTTCGGAAGATAGGTGGCCGCTTCAAGCTCGATGCAGCGGAAGACATAAAAAGCTGCTATGGAATCGCAGCAGTGTCCGATGCCCTCGAAGCATCGAAGAGGCTGCGAGAGGTCAGACTTCGTCACTTGGAACGATCGCAATTGGCGGTTTCAAAGTCGGAGGTGGGGACTTCATAAAATGAGGGTTTAGGGTTCAGGGATTTAGGCCCCAATAGCAGGGCTGCACGCAGGACCCCGCCACGGGCACCCCTAATTCTCCGCTCGCTCGGTCCTGCCTAAAACTTGACCGCCAAGCATAAACCTTAAACCTTATTCCCCGTGCCGCCCTAAGCCTCAATTAAGCCCAAAGTCCTACACCCCAGGTCATGAACTTCTTAAAGAAGCACGGCTTCCGCAGCCGCCAGGAGACTGAGAGCTTAAACACACCGAAAGTAACGGCCCTCGGCCTGCGACGTACCTACCCTTTGCACCTTGGTCTTAGCTTAGAGCGGCTGAGGGTTTAGAGTTTTACTTTTAACCCCGAATAACCTGCCTGTTTAGGAACTTGTAGTTATATTGAAACCATAGAAAGGAATCATAAAAGGTAGGTTGTATAGGGTTACTGTAAGGTTTAGAAATCGGGGTTTTCTTATCCAATGGCAGATTTAGCACGTGTCATAGCATGTCTTTGATGATTTGGGAGTGTTGTAACCTTGCAATGTATTGTTTGGCACAGCTTTAACTTTTGCTTCCTTGGGTATCAGCGAAGTAAGGCACCAAGCAGCCAAAATGAAGGACTGGCACATGGTGGAGCTTCTGCTACAGTTTGGGGCTGATCCGGCGTACCATGACAGCACAGGTCGAGATCTGGAAAGCTATCTGGCTGAGCTGCAGGCACCGGACAGCATTCGAACACGCCTCTTTTCCTACCGCATCAGGAAAGACTCGAAAACCGCTTAAATTAAGTAGAGACCAGAAAGCAAATCATGGTAAGTTTGCAAGATTCCTTTCGATTTTCCTGGCTTCTAAATTGCAGATTTGTCGAGTCGCTCGGAAAACAGGCCTTGCAGACTCATCAGCTGGGCCGGGAAAGCATCGCGCTTTCTTCGGATCTGTGCTGCTTTGGAACATAATTCATGCAACGATTCGGCTAATAGTCTTTCATGGCTTTCTGAGCTGCTCTTCGTTCGGTGTGCTACGCAAATAACTTATGCACCTGGGCAGTTCCCTAAATTAGGGCCCCTTTTGGAAGGGTGCCGTACTATGTTTGGGATCTAAACAAGGGCCCTAATTTAGAGAACTACTCATATTCCGAACGGACCACTGCGCGAAGAGCTGGCACTTCCCATCTCGTGAATTCACTGAAGTGTTTTCCGTGTTTGTAGTGTGTCCTGAGGCAACGAAGGAGCCCAAACAACGGCAAGGACGGAAAGAGGAAGGAAGTGTGTCATTTCGGATGTAGTGGGGTTGAAGATACACAAAGTTAAACAAAGTTTATATATATATGTATATATATATATAGAGCTATATGTGTGTGTGTAAACATATACACATGTTGTTTTAAATGCCATAACACAACACAACATAACATAACATGTGTTGTGTCATTCTTCAAAAAATCTTGAAGCATATGCATCTGCACATATAGAAAACCCATGAACCCTAATGTGGTACCTTGAATAGCAGTCACTTGTAACAGACTTGGGATCGTGATGGCCAGAGAGTCGAATGCCACCCGCCACACCTGAGGGTCATTGGCCAAGAAGCCCGAGGAACCACAGGTAGACAAGCCAAAAGACTACTCCAGAATATAGAACCTCGGCATACTGAACTAAGTTAAGTAGTTCGGTTTTTTTGGGGGAAAGTGGTTGGCCACAGGCCACAGCATCCGCAAGTCACCCTTCCCTCCTTCGGCCTATGGTATGCGGGCCAACGGTTTTTCGAATATGGCATCATCGTATGCTCAAGCCCCGACTAGAGTTACTAGACCCCCCAACTTCCCTAAACCTAGACCGCCAAGAGACCTTGAATACCCAGAATTTACGGACCTAGCACCTCTATTTTGTGGGGCTTGGGAGATTTCTCGTTCGAACCCAGAACATGGGTGGGATGGCCGGGCCGAGCATTGAATCGGTGCTGACTAGTAGAGGGGCCTCAATCATGACCTATACTATTTTTTTGGGATGTTCCTTATCATGATTATAATATTATAAAAGAATAATACCCCCCTGCCCAAACGCTTATTCTTATTATTATTATTGTTATGATTATTATGATTATTATTATTAAGCCCTCAAACCCTAAACCCCTCATAGTAGCCCTTTTAGAACCCTTTGAAGGAACCCCCATTCTAATTATTAAGGCCCCTACATTAGTCTTAGGGCCTAGCTGAGCCAATCTCTGAGTCCCAGAGGCGAGAATCTGAGAAGCATGAGGAAAAAGCTAGGGACATTCAGGAGATGTCAAGGTGACTCTTGCTTTTCCACCATCCTCCGCCTTCAGACCCAGATCTAAAGCTTCCGCAACAAGATCGCCAAAAACCAGCAACTTGAAACCCTTGGGGCTTGGGGTTTAGGGCTCTGTGGACCCCAAACCCCAAAACTCCACCTGGAGGCCCCAAGAAGGCCTCAATCCTGAACCCCATAAGCCTTCAAGTTCGGCCTGAGACGAAAAGCACCTGTGACGAATTCCTCAAATTTACAGGGTTCAGGGTTTAGGTTTAGGGTTTAGGGGAAGTACAGCCCACACCTCCATAATTATCATGAAGCCTCACCCCTGAACACCCCCCAATAATTCCTTCCGATGGTTTCGCAACCCGAAACCCGAACCCTGAACCCAAAACCCTTGAACCCAAACCCTAAACCCTGAACCCTAAACCCCTAAACCCTTTGGTGAGCGAGTGCACAGGTCCACCTTAAAACAAAAAACCCTAAACCCTAAACCCCTAAACCCTAAACCCCTAAACTCTAAACCCTAAACTTTGGCAGAGGCTGGTTTCGCAGTACCCCTTCCGGCACATTCAGATTGTTCTGCGTCTCTACAACAGCCCAGCGGAGGCTTTTCGGCTGCGGGGAAGGTTGTGGACCTTTGCGTGTGTGGAGTTTGGGATTTTGTGCCTAGGGTTGGGGCGTTTAGGGATCAGGGTTTAGGGTTTGGTTAGGGTTTTGGGTTCAGGGCGCTTTTGGAGTTTGCTGTCATGGCTTGTTCTCAAGTTCCCGGCCTTTCTCAGCCTGGCCTCTCGAGAACCTTCTGAGCCCGTAAACTCCATAAGCCTGACCTGAGCCATCAGGGTTTAGGGTTTATAGGGTTTAGGGTTTTAGGGGTTTATGGGGTTTAGGGCTTGAGGTTTAGGGTTCAACCCCTCTCAACCCCGAAATCAGAAACCTTCCCAAAAATTGTGCGTTGGACTCTCCGAAGCCCCGGCGAGCCAAATGAAGAGCAGCTAATCCCTCCAAAACTCCCTGCACTTGCTGTCGAAAATAGGGGCCTTCTGAATTTGAATAGGGTGTTAGGGGGATATTACAGGATTGAAAACATAAGGGAATATGATTCATATGATTGTGAATTTAGTTGGGTTTGTAGGCTAGTTCCCCGTCCCAAAGGACCCTCAGCTACATAGTACGAAGTAGGGTGCCGTGCTAGGAACACCTGGGAACTGTTATGATGGGTTCTGTAGGCCTTGGTGTTGATGTAAACCCGTGCTTAGTCAGCCAGCTTTCCGTAAAGGCATTAGCAGTAAGGCCGGTGGCAAGTAGCTTATTAATTCGGGGCCTGTAATTCTTTGCAATACTCATAGACTCATATGTCACGTGTTATGTGTATGCCCATGCGTCCTCAGGTGCTTATGGGATTCGATGTAGACTCCTGCGCATGTGGCTACGACGGGCAGACCCTGGTGCTGCACCCGGCAGGGACTTTAGGTCTGGCAGCCGTTGCTGCATCTTTTGGCTGTGTTTTACTACTATATAGGGTTTAGGGTTTAGGGTTTTGAGGTTAGGGTTTAGGGTTTAGGGCTGCTTGAAGTTGCTGTGAAGTTGAAATCCCAATCATTGTGGCAAGAACTCAGAGCAATAACTCAGAAAAATCCAATATAGTAAACTTCCCTCCCTTCCTTCCTCGCCATTTCTCACTCCACAGCATTGTCTTTCTATCTAACCTGCACTGTCCTGTCCTGTCCTATCCGGTTCTATCCTATCCTCCCTGTCCTGTCCTGTCCTGTCTTATTTGATCTTATCTAATCTCATCCTATCTAATCCTGTCTATTCCTATCTGCCCTAAATGTTCCTATCTAATGTCACATATGTAGGTTTACCTATTTATCCATCGTTATGTTTTTTTTCTATCGTTCTGTCCTCTCCATCCTTTCTATCCTACCCGTCCTATCAATGCGATTGCATCTACTGATGCCGACATTCAGAATCGTTAGACCCTAAACCCTAGACCCTACGCCGGGCCAGTTTGAATGTTTGTAGTTGTGAGTGGGCCAAAAATAGGGTCTCAGGTTTGGGGTTTGGAGTTTAGGGTAGGGCTTCGAATCCAGGAGATTCCCGAAAGTGGGAGAAGTGTTAGATTGGGGCCCCAAGTATGGCCCTTCCGCCATCTCTTTTATCCATTTCCGATTTCTTTCTTTACAACTGAAGAATAAGGAAAAGGGGCGCCGATCTTATATGCAAACTTGTTCTTATTGCTGGACCTAGGCCAGACCCTTGTATGATTGGCGATGCTATTGCTTATGATTCTGGGGGTTCCTCAACGTGGGTGTTGTAGAACATACCCCAGAATAAGATTGTGTTGTGAAGGCCGCTACATACGGTCCCAAAGCTTGAGTGCTATGCCCTAAACCCAACTCACCTGTCAGGAATGTCTTCGTCTGCCAGCGCACGGCTATCGCCTTTGCTGCACAGGCGAACACCGTGGAAGCCTCGTCGCAATGAGTCCAGTTTTCCTACTATACCGCAAGGTTTAGGATGGAAGTTTTAGGTTTCGCGGTTTATTGTGCCTTAGGTCGTAAAGATCTGACTTCAGATTGCATGACATCAGACCCTGTTTTCAAAACACTGAACGTCTAATCCGACACCTCCTGCTCTGAGTCAAAGCTCTCAGACTTTTGACCTTGGTCCTGGTCTTAGGTTTTGGGGATTTAGGGGGTTTAGGGGTTTAGGGTTAAGGGGTTTAGGGGTTTATAGGGTTTAGGGGTTTAGGGTTTGGGGGTTTTAGGGTTTAGGGTTTCACGTGTTGGGTGTTGGGATGATGGCTAAGTGACCGTGGAGCACGCTAGTGCAGATGCGCTTTGTAAAACAGGGGCAAACGTCTCATGCAAAGATCTAAGAGTGCTTTCTACACCTTAGTTGACCCCCTTAGCTAAGACCGAAGCCCTACGGCCCTAAAGCCTGAACCATGATCCCCTCCAGTGCCGAAACCCCCTACACCCTAAACCCTAAACCCCCTAAACCCCTAAACCCTAAACCCCAAACCCCTAAACCTTAAACCCTAAACCCTAAAATCCTAAACCCCTAAGCAAAGCGAGGACATGAGCCGCAGATCGCCCTCCTACGAAATGCGCCTGCAACTCGGATACATCATCGGCTTCTGTTAAAGGTTACTATAGGGTTTAGGGTTTAGGGATTTAGGGTTTAGGGGTTTAGGGTTAAATTTAGAGGGTTTAGGACTATAGGGTTCTGTAGTGGGGTTCTGCTTCCTTTTAGGGGCTTTGTTGGTTTTGGGGTTTAGGGCAAAAAGACTAAATAGAGATCAATATTGCTGTTATGGTTCCTTTAATTTGAGTATACTGTAAAAGAGCTCACAACCCTATTCTAGTTATTAAGGCCCCTTTATTACATCAGCTTGGATACATCATTCTGAGCGTTAAGGAGTGTACAGGGTTCCTCTAAAAGGATTTATAAAGGTTCTGTAAAGATACTATATGGGTCTTGGGGTTTAGGTTTTCGGGCCAGGGTTTCTCTTTGGTTTAGGGTTCAGGCTTTGGGTTTTAGCGCTTAGGGAAATTGTGGGTGTTCTAGAACGGGTTGTACAGGGCTTCAGAAGGGTTGTGTTTTTTTTCTCAAAGGGCTGTATGTGATGTTGCAACTTTGTTGCAAAGGGTGCTGCAAGAGTTTGATGAGCTGTATGTCGGAAGTGTCGAAAACATCGGACAGGTATGGGCCATTACAATATGGATCCTACTTTTTATGGTCGACCTGTTGTCTGATAAGCCGAAATGTTGCGGAGCAGTTGGTTTCTAGGTTTCCTTGGTGTACAGTTTTAGGGCTTCAGGTTGTGATGCTTGTGGATCTTGCTTTCAACGGAAGCCTTTAACCCCCAAAACCCATGAACAGGCATCAGCCCTAAACCTTAAACCCTGAACCCCTAAACCTTAAACCCTAAACCCCTAAACCTTAAACCCTAAACCCCTAAACCTTAAGCCCTAAACCCCTAAACCTTAAACCCTAGACCCCTAAATCCTGGACCCTAAGTCCGTTGAAAACCCAGGGTTTCTTGGCTTGGGGACGGTCTCCCAATCCCGAAACCCTGAGCCGCTGGGCTCCAATATGGCGATTTAGGGTTTAGGGTCTAGGGAATAGTTACAGAACCAGTAATTCTTAGACGATTTAGGGTTTAGGGAATAATTACCAGTAATTCTTGGACGATTTAGGGTTTAGGGAATAATTACCAACATTGTTTGTTAGGATTATGTATTATACTCATACTGCAGTTTAACGCCAAAGCCCTAATCTACGTATTACGGCCCCTATACTAAAGCCCCATTGTAATCCGTATAGACTAGTGAAGGAACCATTTCAATTGACCCTATTCCAATCATGTTGGCCACTACCGTGAAACCTCAACCCTACAAAACCCTAAACTATGAACCCTAAACCCTCTCTCCCTCTATGTGTATATATATACACACACATATGTTTTTTATATATCCTGCTTGTTGCTTCTGAATGGGTACATTCCCAGAGACTCCCTCCCAAACCTTTCGGCTAGTAGGGTCCATGCACCCAAATTCAAACGGTACATCCGTTACTTTGGGCTTAAAGTGAGGGTCCCGGTTTTGTCACCTCAAAATGGCCACGGCACCTTCATAAAGAGGTCCCTAAATTGGGCCTTAATTTAAAGAACTACGGTTGATGATATAAATCCTGCATTACCCATAAACCATAATTCCCGTAGGTTAGGGTCCTTCGGGTAATGCGGGGTTTATATCATCAACCGCATCCACCCTAGACCCTAAACCCTAAAACCCTAAACCCCACAACCTAAACCCTGAGACCCTAAACCCTAAAGTGTTCCCTTTTGAGGAAGTTGCCACAGACGAAGGAAACCCGAGAGTCCAAAACCCCTTGCAAGGACGGAACGTGCCCACAGAAACGGACCACATTTGCGAATACACTTTAGGGTTTTAGGGTTTAGGGTTTTAGGGTTTAGGGTTTTAGGGTTCAGGGTTTAGGGTTTGGGGAGTATTTGTTCTTGAAGAGTTTTGAGCGTCTAAGGAACAAAAGAAACTCAAAAGCTCTCGTGTTAATTAGCACTGACCCAGGCAAAATTCACGGGCTGTAAGGTCAACAAAGATTTGGAACTGCACTTGGGTTTGCTTGCAAGAGCAGCAGTGCTTGTATCTTTCCCGGAGTGGCTCATAGTTTAGGGTTGAGGCTGTTGCAACAAAGTGTGTTGACGACAACAGTGACCAACTATTCGAGAATGCAACAACAGAAGACTATCGGACTGGATGGAAGCATCATCAGCACAAGCCTTAGCATGTCAGAGCTGTCCAGGAGCAAGTATGCCGAGCGGGGTTTCGAGGCGGGCGATCTTTTCCGCGAGCTAGATGTTTTATCCTCGTCCAAGGCTTCCCTTACGTTGCTGCTTGAGTCTTGAGAACCGGCTTCTCCAAGCAATCCAAATGCTAGGCCTCCAACCGCGCGCTAGCATCTCCAAGAAACTTGAATCTGAACTCAGACAACTCCAAAAGCTGCAGTGAAGCCTTGCTCGCAGCCCGGGCATTGAGCCCCACCCAAACCTGAGTACCAGCCATCCTCTTCTCATGCTTCGGATCCTTAGTATCCGAGTAGGCGACCTCTAACCTTTGGGGTTTATATATATGTAGTTATATATATATATATTTTATCCTACCATAATTGAGAAGGTTATAGGCTTTGTTTGGGCTAGGGTAGTCAGCCCCTCAGGACCCCAGCAGGCTTTTGTTCACACGAAGCCCTCCCCTGATCGTCACAGGAACCCATACCTTTAAGCCATAGGAGGGGAGGGATCTTCAGGGGGAAACGATGCTGAACCCGAAACCCCAAAGGGTTCAGGGCTTAGCCCTAAAGCGCTAAACCCCTCAATAGCACCAGCTGGCATCAGAAGCATGGCTGCATTGCGACAACTGCAAGCCAAGCAATTGGTCGACGTTTGAGGCTTTGGCGTGGACCAAACGGACTCCCAAACGTAAGCTTATCACCACTCAGATTCTGAACCAAAACACCCTAAACCGAAAGCCTACACCCTAAATACCCTCAACCCTAAAGCCCCCATCACTAGAGCAAGTGTTTGTTGGGGGGGGGGTGTTCTGCGAAACCCCTAAGACCACGTGGCTTCAGGTGCTTGTCCCGAGCTTGGAGCGGGACCGAGTTGATCCCTTCATCTACGAGAAGCGTCCCTAGCATGAATATATTTTTATATTTTGTATTACAATGGTTCTTGGGCATGTTTCACTCTCTATCTCGATGGTGGATGAGGTTCTTAGTATGAATACTGTCGTTGTTTGTTGTTGTGGTTTTCCTTGTATTGTTGTCGGTGTTGTTGGTGATGATTATCAGAAGGGGTCTATGATGTGCGTTGTGCGTTTCGTTGCGCTATTCAAGAGTTTGAGGGCTCTAGGGCTTCATGAGGGGGCTCGAGCCTACACCATGAACACTTCGGGGTTTCATTTCGCACAAAAGTCAGAATCCAAAAGTGTTTCTGCAGAGCTTCCTAGATATGGTTTAAGAAGGGAGGGGCTGCTGGTTAAGCAGGCTGTCAGATTTAATTCAGTTTTCGCTTTGGCGGGTTTTTTCTTGAGTTAGAGGTGATGCTTTCGAGCCCATGGCATCAGGGACCTGGGTAGATCTTCACGTGAGACGCTTCGGGCTGTAGGGCTTTGGGGTTTCGAGGGGGGTCGTGAAAAGTTGGATGGGATGGTCCCTTGAGGCCCTACAAACACAAGAGAAGAATTTCACAGCACTTCATAGACCCTAAACCCTAAACCCTAAGCCCCTAAACCCAAAGCCCTAAAACCCTAAACCTGCTTTTAGTGAAGCAGATCTGCTCTGAGCTTTGAGGCTTCGATCAAGTGCAAGGCCTTGCAAGGCTCCTCCTTTTGGAGAGGCTCAGGACACTCGGTTTAGGGTTTTAGGCTTTGCTCGGTTTAGGGTTTTGGGGTCTTCGGTTGGGTTTGAGGGTCCTGGAGCTTTGAAGGCTTTAAGGGTTTTGTTTTTTGTCTTTCTCAGGAGTCCTCTAATCTTGTTTCTGTTTCTATACGGGCTTCTTTGTCAGATGTTTCGGACTTTCAGGTTTAGGGCTTTGTTGGAAACAAACCTAAACGGTGCAACACTTCCTCGACCTTCGAAAGGGGGGCCCCCTAAATCAGGGTCCTTTTAAGGGCCCATGCTACAGGAGACACCCCTAAACCCTAAGCCCTGCATGAACCACTGCCAATGGTCGGAGTCATACCGAGGAATGGCATGGGATTCTACATGAGTGTTGTAGTCTTGCTTTTTGTAGGACAGGGAAGTTAAGTCAAGCTGACACTAGTGCAGATAAAATCTCTACCTGCTGTACAGAGCATGTCAACAAACACCATGGTACCATCTGGTAGCGTGGTAGCGTGATCCCTTCGTAGCAGTTCTAGGGATGCTAGGGAAGAGCCCCCCCCCTGTCCCACTCTCGTGCCTTCTCTGTTGCGAATCCATAATAAAGTCCCAGCTGAGCCGGATAATGCACACCTCCAGTTTACGGTTAGGACCCTGTCATACGGCATCAAGGTAGCCAGCAGCAAGAGATAACAAATGGGGTCTCCAGCAGTGGCCGCACGCCAGCGCAGACAGGACACCGGAAGCGCGATTCCAGTACCGCATGGAGCAGCGATTGAAGAAGGCTTCTCTTGAAAACCCAACATAGCTCTTCAGATTGAGCCTCACACCTTGACATAAACAGCGCCTAAGTACTCCTACTCATCCGTGTTCGTATAGAGTATGTACGTGTCCTTGAAGTAGCAATATAGGAATCCTTGATGCCATACACATATATGATATATGTTCATACATGTAAATACACTCACATGTCCCTCATGCGTTAGTTCTGTGTACGTGCATATACGCATATGTGAGTTGATATATATATATATATGGTAACCCCCCCCCCAAAGACCTATGTCTTTTACTCGTTGCTGCTCTTCCCATTCACAAGCATCTCCTCGTGTTACTCTTTTCAGCCTTTCCCACTCACAACCATCTCATCGTCAGACTCTTTTCAGCTTTTCCCACTCACGGTCACAAGCATATCCTTATGTCTTCAATCACAATCCGCGCAAACC
>CAJNJA010037730.1:0-18280 GCA_905231915.1 Symbiodinium necroappetens
CTAAACCCCTAGACGCCTAAACCCTACACAACAGCAGGCAGCGCGGTTGCTCACAAGCGCCCAAGGGTCTCTGAAATCGAGAGCTTCCCCTCTGGGAGCCATGGGTCATCTGAACCGACCCTAAACCGCAAACTTTGAATAAGGGTTGGGGTGTAGGGTATAGGGTTTAGGGTTTAGGGGGTAGGGTTTAGGGGTTAGGGCCTAGGGGAAAAATCTCAAATTGCAGGTTTCCGGTTGAACACCTCGAGACACACGACTGTAGCCCCTTCATTCAGGACCCCTACTTGTGAGAAGTCGGGCGTAAGAAACCCGACATTGCCAAGACAAAATTCTCGACGTCTTGAGCTGAGAAACAACAAATGCACGTGTGTAGGAGAATTTGTGTAAATCTGTACGCAGATATTCAGATAAAGGCTTAGGTGCATGTATGCATGCATGCATTCATGCATGCATGCACACATAACCACCGCAAACACATGCACACACGTATACATCTGCAAATATCCATATCGATACAGACATAGAACAAGGCTTAGGTACGAAGAACCGTATGGGTGAAAGGGTGAAGGTTAAAGACAAGTGTACATCTGTAACACATTCGTAAGTGTGGTTATACCCCTAGTGCATATCTACATATAAATATATGTACACAACCAAAACATATGCATATGTATGTATGTATGTATGTAGGTAGGTAGGTAGGTAGGTAGGTAGGTAGGTAGGTATGTATGTATGTATGTATGTAAAAAAGCACGTGTATATGCATGCACATGTGCATATATATATATATAGACATATAGGCCATGATACCGAACGAAATTCAACAATGCATGCACAAAGTACATTACATTTCGCTGCATACAGTACCCTAGATCTCACTACATTACATTACATTAAAATACATTAAATTACACTACATTGCACTACGCTTTATGTTGCACTACATTACATTCAACACCGTTTCCTCTCATTGCAGAAGCATTACTATACATCACCTTGCCTTGGCTTGCATTGCCTGGCGCTACCGTACCTGTTGTTGCATGACTTCATGCGACGCCAGAGTCACGTAACGCACTACATTACATCACTTTCCAGTACGTTGCTTATACGGAAAAATATATCTTGCACAAATTACGGATTTGGTCGAAGCACCGTATGTTTAAGATTACGCTTTCTCCCACTTAGAGGGCTCGAAGTCACAGCCCCGACCATAAGCCGGAAAACCAACCTACATCCAGGATGCTTTAAGGTTTGGGGCTTCGGGCAAGACTAGGCATGTCAATACAAGACTCCGGCACATCGTTTGTCAGCCGGAGATTATGGTGGCCTGCATATTTCGAACAGGTTTCGGGGTAGAGCTATTATCATCATCTTCATCATCATCATCATCACAGTGAGCCTTGATAGTCCAAATTACATTGACGCATAAGACCCTTTCAAGCCGCATGGACCGGTTATTCTAAGCCCTGTAGGACCCTATGCTTTTGGAGGGGCAGCCTTTGGCCCAGGCCCAGCACTGTAAGTACGGTGGAACAGCTTCGTCTCTACGAGAAGCCCGGAACTTTGATGCCTGACGGGGTGGTCGGGGGTTTTACTTGGTTGCTGTTTTTCTTCTATCTACCTGTATACATAGGGGCCTTTCTTGGAATACGGAATACATGTACTAATATTCCTGTAGTATGTTCTTGCGATCGGGGGGTGTGCTGTACTTGTAGTACCTCAGTTTGAGGTGCTTGGAAAAGATCACATGAAGCCTGGACTGAATGGTCATATCCAGCGGTGAAACCACAGATGCTACTGACTGAGGGCCAAGGTGGGTCTTGCACCCTACAGCCCTAAAGATAGAAAGGCTCAAGCCTTGAACCTCTTCAGAATCATCTTCCAGAGCGCCAGAGCCCATCTGGGAGTTTCCGAAATTAGGGGTACCTTCTTCTGGGGTCTTTATAATGAGGATCCTACTATTTAAGGTACTCTATTAGGGTCCCCTATTTTCGGAAACCCCCAAAGGCTCCAGAGCTCATATGGACACGAAGTCTTCGTCTTCGTCTTCTTTAGAAGCTCTCCATGCTCCTGTCTGGGCGGCACGGCGGGGATCTGAGGGTGTCCTAGGGCTTAGGGCTTAGGGTTTAGGGTTTAGAGGTTTAGAGGTTTAGAGGTTTAGGGGTTCGGGGTCTTCAAGGATCATAAAAAGGGTATTGGGGTAGCTTTATCAGGATGAGACTTGAGAAAAAGGGAACAAGCGCGGGCCCACTGCAAAAAACCTCGGGTTTTTAGGGCTCAGCTGTTTAAAGGTGGCTCTAGGGCAACAACCCAAGCTCTGAGCGCCCGCAAAATACACCCTTCTAGAAGCCATAGAGAGCATTGGGTTTAGGGCCGCTTTGGGTTTAGGGCTTCGGGTTTAGGCCTTTTTCCCGAAACCTTATAAATGAGCCGTCAGGCAGGGATATGTCCTCTGCGGGGGCCACATTATAGCAAGCCTTCTGGATGGTTGTCTAACTCAGCTTCCCGATCTATCGGGTGCCGAATTAAGAGCCCATTAAAGCAGCCCTAGTCTAGGGCCCCTCTAAGCGGGGCATGTCGCTTTTTTCTGACCCCCTATATTACCTATATCTCTTCTTATCAGAAACAGAGGTCCCCATCTAAGCGGGTAAACCTTTTTCCCTTAAATGAACCCGAGGAGGCCCTCTATATATATATATATACACATACCCCTCTATTTAACTCTTTTCTTCTTCTATAACCTGTATTACAGAAGCCATGTAAGGAACCTTCAGAAACACCCCCAACGGTTCCTCTAAGCAGACCTTTCAGGGTGCCCTATGCATGAGGTTAGTTCTTCTAATTGAGGTCTACAAGGGTGCCGTACTATTTCGGGGACCTAAAACGGGACCCTAATGAAGGGAACGACCCATATAGAACCCTTATGATACCCTTAGAGAGACCCTAAATCCCAAACCCTAAACATAGAACCCTTACAGCACCCTAGTTAAGAGAACTACCTGAGCCCTAAGCCCGACACCGGGGACCCTTATCAAGAGAACTACTTACGGTTGATGATATAAATCATGCAGGACCCATAAGAAGGAATATATATGTACCATACTTCCCACGGTTTGGGGTCCTTAAGATAGTGCAGGATTTATATCATCAAAGGTAAGGAATCCCCAAGTCCTTATTCTAACTGTTCCCCCTCAGTATCAAAATAGCCCCAACGCCTTGTAGAATAGGGTCTTTGGCACCAAAAGCCTTGTAGAATAGGGTCTTTGGCACCAAAAACCTTACATAATGGGGTCTTTGGGCCCAAAAGACTTAAATTATGTCTCCTGGCTTTCCCAACTAACAGTATCACCCTTAGCATCAAAATAGCCCAACAGCCTTGTTCAAGAGGGTCTTTGGGGCCCAAAAGCCCTTAACATATGATAGAAGCCTCATAGAAGCCCTATATACTAAACCCGACACCGGGGACCCTAATTAGGAGAAAAATGGGGGGTTTTGAAAATAGGGGACCCTAATATAGTACCCTAAATAGTAGGACCCTTATTATTAGGACCCCAAAATACAATACCCCCAATTTTCGGAAAGTCCCAAATATGTCTCCTGGCTTTCCCAACTGCCAGCTCTGCAGTTGCACACTGTCAGAGGGGTTGGCGTCCTTTTGGGACCTCGCGGCTTACCCATAGGCCCCTAAGTAGCTCCTTTTTTGGGATTACCTTATAGGATACGGTTTAGGGTTTAGGGTTTTTGGGATTGCCTTATAGGATTCTAAATATATACCATAAAAAGGAACTACTTAGGGGCCTATGGGTAGGGCTTACCTGGAACCCTGAAGAACCTACCTTTCTTACGGTTCCTTCTTATGAGGAACCTTATAGGAGTCCTGAAAAGAGGTAGGTCTTTTCGGTTACAGGTAGGGTTTAGAGTTTAGGGTTCCGGGTTTTGGATTTCGATTTGATGTGAGGGCTTAGGGAAGGTCTGAGGTTGAGGTGCTTGGGGCCGAGGGTCGAGGTCTGCTAAGACAGCACTAAGCTATTCCCCTTATCGTCGTATAGAGCTCCATACCCCTAAACCCTATTCGTATAGAGTTCTAGAAACCCCTAAACCCTGAACCCTTTACGGCCCCTTTAGTACACTGCAAATCGTGGCACCGGCAGGGATTTTGCGCAAAAAGGAGTCGAACCTGGGTTGCTCACATCTCATTTATAGGGTTTAGGGTTTAGGGACTTTCATACTAATACCGCAGCTATTGTGGTTTGTGTACAGACTTTCAGCTTTTGTGGCTTTAGTGGTCCGGCCGTTGGGGTTTACGGGTTTTAGGGTTCAGGACTCCGATGATTGCGTATATGATCTCAAAAAAGTGTCAAAAAGTACTCTAGCAGTAGTCAGCTGCCAAGGAACCAGCATGGGACCGAAGAGAGGAAGCCGTGCCGTGCGAGTGGGTCCAGCGAAGGCCATCAGAATGAGCACGGGGATTGCCTTACTGCTTCAGGGAGTGGGGGGGGACAGGGGGGGACGATTCCAGAATAATGGGGATGCAGTGTCCCACCCCCCCGTAAGCACCAGTAAGTTGCAATTCCATGTAGAAGCGCATCGCCCCACTTGCCACCTGTGGGTATTCCTGGAACAAACTTCGGAAGGAAAACCATGAAGAGTGCCGCCGACCTCTGTGCGAATGGTCTTCGGTCCCGTGGCAGGAGAAGCAAGCCACAGGCAGCAATGACCGCCTGCACCTAAGCTAGCAGCTAGTTTTGGTTCAAGGCTTCAAGTTGATTCAACTTACCATAGTAGAGACAAGAGTCATAACATGCTCTCCTTCCTCTAGTAGCATGTAGTTCAGCCCATTTGCAGCCCATAAAAGCCGTATAAAGCCTTACATCTGAGGGCATTGCGCGACCCTTAAATACCCTAAACCCTAAACCCCCAAGCCCCTATTTTAAACCCCTAAGCCGCTAAACCCTAAGCCCATGAAGCCCTAAACCCCCAAAACCTCATCTGTAAGGTGCCAGGCACGGCGGCAACCACAGGTATCCAGCGAAATCCAGGCTCGACCCGCCAGAGCATCGTGTTGAACGTCTGCCCCACCCAGAAGACCTTACTTGCTGTGAGGGCTCCTTTTCGGGCTCCTTTAAGGGGTCCTCTAAGGGGGTATAAGGGGTCCTACTTGGAGGGGCATGGGTAATTATAATGTGGGGCTATAAGTGGGGTAGCAATAAGTATAACTTTATAACCCATGTTAGGGGATTAATAACCCATTATGACTACCCATGAACCTCCAANNCCCCCCCCCCCCCCCCCAAAACACAACCTGTTAAGATTTCAGTTGCTGGATTGAATGTGTGTGCGTGTGTACGTGCATATGTATCTTTGTGTATATACGTGCACATACACACAGACATCAGAGAAGAGAGAGAGAGAGAGAGAACGCAAACACAGCAACCTCAAATCCTACACCCTAGAACCTAAGAGGCCATGGTAGTCGCGTAGAGTCCACGGCTCCAGCCTGAGGCATCCCTGAGCCGTTTTGGGGCTTAGGATCTCGGGTTAAGGGCTTAGGGTCGGGAGTTTGGGGTTTAGGGTTCTGAGTTTGTTTTGAGTTTAAGGTCTAGGGGTTTCTGGCTTAGGGTTTGGGGGTTTAGGGCTCAGGGTTTAGGATTTAGGGCTTAGGGTTTAGGGCTTATAGGGTTAAGGGGTTTAGAGTTACCGGTTCGGAGCAGTGTTTGGTTTAGGGGTTTGGGGGCTTAGGATTTTGAGCTGTGAATTCAAGAAACCCAAACCAAGCAAAGGACAGTATACCGCTGACTACTTGGGAGGGGTGGTGTCTTGCAAGAGCCACCAAGGGTCCCACTATTCAGAGTCTAGATTGTTGTTCCTCATGTTTCTGGAACCTTGAAAGCTAGCCCCCGTGAAGCCTTTTACGCTGAACCCTAAAATACAAGGATCCTTCTTTACTCCATCTCCCAGATGCAACACCAAAAAGAAGGAGCGGATCCATGCTTGATTTGCTTTTTTGTGGTTTTTGAGTTTACTGGCCCCCGCAGAGGCTGACACGAATGTTGGGACTTATCCACCCCGAAAGGTGATCCGATCGCGTTCTGAAACTCTCACCAAGATTCCCAAGTGGCCCCACCCGCGCGGTTGCACTTCGAAGCTCCTTTGTTGAGAGGTTCATCCGAAGGAGAACCTGAGAACAGGAAAGGATTCAGGGCTTCATGACTTAGGGCTTGGGGGTTTAACATGGAAAGCCTGGACCCTTAAACCTTAAATCGTGGTGGGTTACCGAGCCCCAGACAAGGTTCTGATTTTCACTACCTGGAGGGTTCATGCGTACTGACTGAGGTATACTATAGTGAGTGTGCATGGACCCTAGAGGTTGTGAACACCTTAGACATCGGTTCCAAATCCCAATCAGTATGTATGGACCCCATAAGCTATGTATACACTCAGAAAAGGTCACAAAATAAATGTCGCTCACTAACTACCAAGAGAACCTGAACAGCCTCGTCGACCGCCGCCTCGGCTCCACTTTCAGAGATGATGCTTCGGATGCGCTCACCGTCTGCTGGGTTTGAGGTTGAGGCATTTCGAACCTTGCCGTGAAACCTCGTCGCAAATAGTTGGATTGCTTGATGGCCTCGACACCCAGCAATCGATCGCACTCCATGGCCCAGGCAATCATTGGAAGTCCCAGAAAAGTCACAAAGTTCGGAGGCCGTTGGAAAGATGTCTGGAAAGTGGTCAACGCAAGGACGCAGGCCACGAATGCATGGGTAGCGTACAGTGCAACCCGCGTCAACTTCCAATGGTACTTCGTTTTCCACATCAAGACACAAAACGTGACGACGCTGAGACAAGAGAAGCCTGCCATGATGAATGATACCCACGTCCTGTGCTCTGAAACAGCCACTGAAAAAAATGAAAAAACAACCCCAAACTCTTACATGCAAGGAAACCATTTCCAAAAAGGAAACAGGTATAGTACTCCAGATCCCAGAGTCGTCGTAGATGCGCTAGCCACTCTCCACTCCCTGTTTCCGACCATGACCGTGGAGAAGCACAGGCCCAACCTCTGTTCTTGTCTAGGAGTCAAATGAAGGGAAGCACATCAGTTGCCGTGAGGATAGCAGAAACAATCCTCAAGGGTCCCCATGTAGCTAGATTAGAACCCAATAGATGCCTATCTGAGCTATTGTGGCGACTTAATCTAGACTCTCCAACATTTTCTACAGGCCCATCGCACCCTTGCAACCCAAGCCCATAAACAACCTTGCTACTAGCTTCTTCAACAACCTAGACCAACCTGGACTCTACGGAAACCTACATTTCAGAAAAATCCTAAACCCTAAACTAGGGTTCCTTATTCTGATCTCCTACTACAAGCCATAAAGGTGCGGTTCTTAGGGCTTCGGATTGAAGTTTCGATGGGGCGACGGTAGTCGATGACTTTCCCGGCCCCAGGAAGGCTGGCCTCTCTCTGTGAGATACAACAACGGAGCCAACACGGTTAGGGTTTAAGGGTTTAGGGGTTTAAGGGTTTAGGGGCCGACACGGTTAAAAGCTACCTTCGCAGCTACTAAGTCCTAAACCCCAACTCCTGAACCCCTAAACTAGAAGACGCAAACTCCAAACCCTGAACCCTAAACCCTCGACCCAAACCACTAAATCCCGAATGCTAGGCTAGGCCCAAAACCCAAGCCTCTAAACTCTAAACCCTAAAACCTTAAACCCTAAACCCTAAACCTGCGACCAGAACCCAGCAACATCAGCACCGACCAGCTCGCGGCCCTCATTGTTTTTGACCAGAACTTCGGCGGCGGAGAAGCGGCCGTGTAGATCCTGAGGCTTTGGGGTTTTAAGGGGCGTTTTAGGGGTTTAGGGTTTAGGGCTTAGGGTTTAGGGTTTGGGGTTTTTAAAGGGGCGTTTTAGGGGGTTTAAGATTGCTTTTAAGGATTCAATCGGCTTCGGTGTTTTTGGGTTTAGGGATTAGCATTCCTTACTTCCTCAGTAGCTCGGTTCAGGGTCGAAGGTGGGCTCCAAGCGGGTAAAAAGTACGGACTTTCGATCCTGTCACTGCTATAACTTATTGGTTTCAGGCGCAAGTCTTCCAGATGTTGTATGAAAAGCACAGAAAACCACGTAAACATTTCGAAGCCGAGAATCGACTTTTGCCAGCTGTAGGCCAGGTAGGCTTCGAAGACGCACCATGCTCGCGTGTATATACTTTCCTTATGATTTGGAGCGGCTAGCACCTCGAGACTTGATGGGACAAATCAGGATCACCTCACTGACTTATCTAGAAAACCCAGCAGCCAAGCAACTTCATGTTACACATTGGAACATTTCCGTATTTCTATGACTGTACTCCATCCATCCATCCATCCATCCATCCATCCATCCATCCATCCATGAATACATGCAGGCATGTTTATGCGTTTATCTACTAAGTCTTCTCCGAGCAGATTGGCGTGATTATGACGCTCCCTAACATTGGAAACCGCAGCGAATAACTAGCTGAACAGACGAATAGATAGACTGGTTTCTTGTGAAGGAACCCAATCAACCCTAAACCCTACCTGCTGCCGACAAGACCTGCCTTTTTTAGAGTTTCTTAATATGGTTTCTTATACATCTCCTTAAACATATAGGTCTTTTGGGCCACAAATAAACACTAAACCCGTTTCGGGGACCTGTGGATGGCTTCCTTGTGACATTCACTTCTATCAATTTCCTCTGAACTAGGTTGCGCAGTAGGGTATAGGGTTTGGGGTTTAGGGTGTAGGGTTTATGGCTTTTTGGGGTTTAGGGTTTGGGCTTTGGGGTTTAAGGTTCAAGGTTGAGGGCTGTAAGTGAAGTTGGCACAATAATGAAACGATGTTATTTACTCTAGAGCCGTACTATGTGTAAAACGGTTCCTTAACAAGAACTCGGTCACCAATGTCCAGATTCTGCGGATTGGACAGGAAGCAGACATACGCAGCTTTCGCACCGAAGGGCCAGGAATTCACAACCTACTGGGCTGGCTGTCACACTAAGCCCATGAAACCATTACATGTAGTTCCGTTCCTTCTTCAGAATGTACTCTGCTACTCTGCTACCAAAATCCAAAAGTTCCTTCTTATGAATGTGCCCGCTTTACTACTTTACTAGACTGCAAAAGGAATACTTTACCTCTACCAGACGGAATGAGCAGATAGTTTCTAGAACGTCCCAACCTGGTCCACGAACTCGAAGATACCCTCGGCCCACCCATGTGTGATGAAGACGTCGCATTTCAAACCTGGTTTTAGATTCTTGGGAGATTAATCTAAGTTCACATAATCGGCATTGTATTTGCTATGGCAACGTACACCAGGTTCTTTCATTATAGGCCCTAAACCCTAAGCCCCAAAGAGAGCCCAGAAACCCTTAGGGTGCTTCATCAATGCCCAGGATGGGTTGCCAGCGGCGGAAGTCACCGGCTTGATGTATTGCATGTTGACTGTGTACCTTTTGGAGGGCTTTAGGCCCAGGGGTTTAGGGTTACTAAGGGCTTCTATGGGGATTCTCATGTTGACTGTGTACCTTTGACGGGCCGCGGGAAAAATGAAGCCCCCAAAAGACTGTAGGCATAGAGTTCTATGGGATCTACTATCACAGAAAGTAAAAAATGTGTACTCACGCTACTCAGGCACATGGAAGGGCCGATGAGCATGTCGGTGGTGTCAAAGGGATCCTGGCTAGTGGGCTTGATCACTCCTTCTGCGATGGCATGACCCACAAGGCGGCGAAACTGCTTCAGGTCATCAAGTGTCACGCACCAGAGATGCTCTTCCACTGTTTGATGAAGCTTCCACCCGTCATGCACGATGGGACTCTCTTTCAGGGCCACATCTTCACGCTTCAAGGGCTCCAGACCTCTCCTGAGTCATCTCTGAGGCGGCACATGTGATGACCAAAAAACACCCCACTACAGTTTACCTTAGGCGCAGATATGAGCGTGTTATCATGAAGCATCATGGAAACAGTGATATCCAAAATCCTTATGGAATCCGCTGCGGGGGGGTGTCTTGGGTTGAGAGTTTCGGGCACTCCAAAAAGGAAAGCCGAGGCCAGTAGGTTTCGTAGTATCTTGCCACCTACACACGGCGTAGCATACAGTACGCCTAGTAAACTATGAACTATACATGTAGACAACCCTTCCAACTCCGTGTAGAAAGCACTTTGAACGCCAGCCAACCCTTTAAAGCCGTCGTAACCCCATTAGACACCCTTGTTAGACACAGCATCGGCCAAGGCGCGGATGCTTGATGAAGAAAGTGCAGACTGCAAATCCAACGATGCCGGCGCCCAGCAGAGAGAAGGACAGGATCACCACTATCCTGAACTCAGGGATCCTTACTATACCTAATGAAGGGGCCTTAATAATTCGAATAGGGTTTTGGGGCTCCTCTATAATATACCTACAAACAGGGAAGCGTCAAGAATCTCAGGAATAATGTGTAGGTAATTATTTAGGCTTCGAGATTATACGACATAGTAGGCGACAAGGCCCATTCTAGTTACTAACCTGAGTTCTCGTTTGGAAACGCCTGGGCCTCATCAGGGCTTCCGGGTTTGAGGCCTTGGGGCTTTAAGGCTTAGGATTTTTTTTTCAGAATTTCTGGGTGCTGTGCTGCAAAAGGGTTGCATCGGGCTTCCTAGCGTGTCAAAGATGATATAAATATGGTGTTGAAGAAAGATGAAGAGATGTTAATCGAGTTGAAACTACATCATAGCTCTGCCGTCCCCTTCTGGTGATGACTGCAGATCCCTTAGGGTTTAGGCTTTAGGGCTTTAGGTTTAGGGTTTAGGGCAACAAGAGCCCAGTATCCCTTCTTCCCCGCAGCTGCGGCCATCTCCTTGGCCTGGACAACAAGCGAACTCGTAGCCGCGCTGCGTGTCGGGATACCACCCCTGCTTCCCGACAGGATAGAAACCCTCGAGACATTCGCATGGATCGGCAGCTCGTCCGGAAATGCAGTCGAATGCATGATTGTTGCCTAAGTTTCCCACTATCGCCCTCGCAAAACAAATACCTCTTCCGGCTTAAACAGTTCAGAGCAAGGACTTTCCGAGAACCCACAGGAAAAAAAAACGCGTAAAGAACCGGCCGACCAGGCGCAGGCTTCGGGCGCTTCGGGTGCCCCGTCTGGGCAGATCGATGCGCCAGATCCCTGGAAGAAGGACGAGAAGCCAAGGAAAAGCCAAAGAAGGGCCCAAGAAGACCCAGCGCTCGCCATCTCTTAAGTGACGAGCGCAGGAACTCAGAGACTCCAAACCTCCGTGCGGGGCCAGCTTGGAGTTCCTGGGAAAGCTTCTCAGAGCCGAAAAACCTGGAATCGGCAGCACCTGCGTCCCAAAATTCTTGCTGAGGAAAGTGGGTTTTCGTGGTTTGTGACGTGTCAGCTCTTGATTCTGCCAGCTCATTCTTGGGATTTCTTTTCTGCTGCGGCCTTAGCCCACAGTGTAAACGCGTGTTACAATCCATATCCAGAGAACAGACCCATTTTGCAGGTGAGTTCGGCAGTTTGCAAGGAAGTTGGTTGGCTGAGACTAGGCTACTTGGAGGTTCATGGGTAGAATAGGGTTTTGGGGTATTTTATTTATTAAGGCCCCTAATTACCTCTTTAAGGAACTGTGGATCCAAGCCATAATAAGGAAACCCAAAAAAGTAGGTCTTTTCGGCTGAAGGTAAGCATCTTATCTTAGGGGCCGAGTACCTTAGCCCAAAGAAGGTTAACCTTTTGAATTGTAATAGGTGTATATAAGCCCCAAAAGGTTAAAGGTTGCCTACTCAGCCCCTAAGGCATTAGGTCTAGCTGAGGGCCTTGAGGTGTTCCAGCGGCTCGGGGTTTACAGGTTCAGGCTCAGTGTAGTACTAAGTTGCGGTTGTAAGGTTCTCCATTCCTTTCAGAAGGCAGTCAAAGCACACATTTCAACATCCAAGGCCTGAGAGAGTAGTACCCCAGAATAGTACAAGTACACCCTTCTAACCCCTGCATGCTTGTGGAATACCATGCCATGCCCCAACAGGCACTTCATACTAGGGCCTCTTAAAAACCATTAAGTGCATACACAGCCCCCAAATCACAGAGCCCTATGAGGCCCTGGTCCTACACCCAGAGAGCCCAATACCCCTTAGTTAAGGAATATAGCTTAAATCCTAATATGTAGTCCCTTATAATTTCAATACCCCGTAATTAAGGAACGTAGGCTTAAACTTAATCCATAATATGAAGTCCCCCATACTTTTAAGACATATTTTGCATAAGTACACTTCTCGGTCGCCTCCTGGAGTTTTTGCCCACCGCAGCCCATGAGGGCGCATCGAAGAACCCTATCGTTCTGAAAAGTTGGCACCCCGATACTTTCATGCAATGAAGACCCCCAAGATGGTCATCCCTGTGAGGATGTGCGTCGTCCTGAGAGTCGGAAGCAGATGTTCTGGCTCATGGGCGTGGCTGAAGTGCTGCTGCTGCTGCTGCTGCTNNCCCCCCCCCCCCCCCCCCCCGTCAGAGCTCCCAGGCCCTATGTAGACCCCCGAAGAACCTCTTCGACCAGCAAAGGCTGGCGAAGAGTTTAAAAACTTAGGCTCAGGGTTTGGGCTTAGAGTGTGGTTGGGGTCTGGGTGAGCAATGATAACGACACTGCGCCGCAAAGACACCACACTGTCACTGCACGCTACTTGGAAAACTAGCCCTGCCACTGGCTGTTGCTGAACCCTCTCCCGAAAAGCATGCATGTCTTGGCTTTCGTCTGAAAAGGCGTTCCGCTTCAGCGTTTAGGGGCGCTCAACCTTCTTGGCATCACCTCTGCTTTACACAGAATCTAAGTCTAAGTCTATCGGGTCTTCGTCTTTTCCCACCGCTTTTGGCTTAGCAGTTCCTTCGATGTCGAATTTGCAGTAGAAATAGCAGTCGTCGTCGTCGTCGCTGAAGTTGTCGTCGTCGTGGTAGTAGGTTAAAGCAGCGGTTAGTTGCGTGCTGCCTATGGGGGCTAAACACAAGGGAGTATCGTTACAGTATCATCACTACTTCTTCAAACCTCTCTGGTGTGAGGACCTTTTATGATGTGGAAGTTGCACCCAAAGCACCGGAATACACCTGAAACAGAATGTCCCCGAAGCGCGTCATTTGTCCAAATCCTCTCCCGTCGGCTTCAAACGCGGCTGTGCATTTCGAGTCTCACTAGACTTAACTGTACACTCTAAACCTAAACCCTAAACCACAGCATAAGAACTGCTAGACAGAAGCAGACAAGGCAGAGCGTGTAGGATCTTCTATACAGCCGCCACCCTAAAACGGAACTCTAAACCTTGACTCACCGATATCCCCCAAACCCTCGTTTCGCGAACGACCAAAGCTGGTTTGGATTGCGGGGCGGTTCACCTTAAATCGCAAGAGTTGTCCTAGCCAAGGACCAAATTTCCCCTAAACGTTTCCACAGTTCAACCGCTATATAACGGAGTCCATGGTATAAGGGTTTAGGGCTCCTACCTTTTCATAGGGGAACTGAATGTTAAGCATTTTTCCTCCAAGCCCCTCATGACACTCGACATAGACAAACCCCAAGAAGAAACCCCAAGCCCTAAACCCTGAACCCTAAACCCTGAATGACAAGCAACACTAGTCATCAGGGTTCCACCTTGATTGCTTTTTAAACTATGTAATGAAGATAGGGGCCGCCTCGTCATTTCATATTCGGGACCGACCAAACCTTAAACCAAACAAAACCCTAAGTCACGAAACGCTGTAAGACCTTCATGAGGCTGTCAATACGGCGCCAAGAGGCCTTCGTACAGGCATACGGGTGTTCCTGAAAAATTGAACCATGCTTTATTTGGCTTCAAAAGGCTTTCATACGGATTTCCTGAAAATTTGAACTGGAGTTTCGGGGAGTAATAATGTATACCAAGGAACCCACCCTATTCCCGGAACCCTAAACCCATGACTGAAATAAAGTAAACACACCACCTTTAATATCTCCAGCTCCACCAGTCAAGATACAACCACACAGGGACAAGGAACGGTTCGGTGGTATAGATTATAAGCTAGAAAATAGTGAGAGAATAATGTAATCTTATTATAGGTCTAAATATTAGGAAGATAATAATTGTAAAAAATGTAAAGGAAATACAACTATAATAATATGACCTAGAAGATAGTGATAGAAGTTGCGGGGGATCCCAAAGGTGTTTCTGTAAAACAACACAAGAATTGTGTCAGGGGCTGTAAGGGGAAACTATCAACTATGCCGAAATTAAACACAGAGGAAACTTTCAAGGCTGTAGAGAGAGACATGGCTTCAGAGCATTCGGAATTTAGCCCCTGTAAGCCCTAAACTTCTTAAACCCTAAACCCCTAAGTCCTAAACCCTAAACCCTTGCCCCTAAACCCTCGGCCCCTAAGCCCTAAACATCCCTAAACCCTAAACCCAAAGCCCCTAGAAGCCCTAAAACGTCCCTAAACCCCTAAACCCTAAGCTTAGGGGGCGAGCTTAGAGTCTCTAGGGTTGCTGCTTACCGGCACTATTTCTGCAGATGTAACTTACGGGATTCCAATCACAGCCCCTGGTTCCGTATCCTTTAGGGTTTTAGGGTTTAGAGGGGTTTGGGTTTAGTTTAGGGATTTAGGGTTTTAGGGTTTTAGGGATTTAGGGATTTAAGGTTTTAGGGATTTAGGGTTTTAGGGTTTAGGGTTGCTGGAGTCCTCCGGCCTTACAGTCACTTTTGGGGGCCTCAAGAATTCGAATTCGGAACAGGGTTTTTGCTAGACGCTAAGGCGAAAAAAAACAAACACTATGAAACATCTACTCATTCCCCTTTCGATATTACTTCCGAGAATCGAATCACGACGTCAGACTCTGCGATCGTCTTTCAATGGGTAGTTCGCTCAGGGAGGACCCCCCCCAAAATGAGAACGCCTCTTTTCTGCCAAGCTCCCCCCCAAAAATGCAGGGTCTTATCAAAACGAAGCGTCCAGGGCATAGGGTCGGCACAGGCACAAGCATGCGCTTGAAAAGTATTCTCCCGGTTCGTCCTTCCGTCTTTGATGAAGACATACTCTACCTTTAAACTCCTTCAACTACCCTGGCCCACAGTCTTGTAGGCTCTGAGAATCAAGCCCAATACAGCATCTATAGGGACCCACAAAAAAGTAGGTTTTGCCAGTTCCAGGTAAACCCCCGAAGCCTGAAACCCTAACCCCTATATACTCTACCCCGAAAGTTTAGGCTTCGGGGTTTAGGGGTTTAGGGGTTTAGAGTTTAGAGGTTTAGGGGTTTAGGGTTCAGGGGCGAAGGATCTGTCTTGATAGGGCGGTCTCTGTGAAGGACAACCCGGGCATCTCCCGTCCATGCAAAGGCTGGTTGCAACATAGAACCATAAACCCTAAACCCTAAACCCCTAAACCCTAACTCTAAAACCATCCGGGCCTTAATCTGGGCTCTTGTTAAAGGATTTTGTATTTAAGTTACCATAATGAATCTGTAAGGGATTTTATCTAAGTTACCATAATGGGGGTCTAAGTAAATAATAGAGACCTTATGGTCGCTATGGGCCCATGAGCCCACTGCTGCAAAGTATCTGCCAGAGTAGAAAGAAAACCGCACGCAACCCCTGCAGCCGCGACTGACTGTGCTTTGCCCTAGCCCAAAGCCCTCAACCCGCAATGTGTAAACCCCGAAACACTAGACTCTCAACTCCTGGACACCCTAAACCTCACTTTCACCTACTTTCTTAGAGTGAAAGACTTCAATCTTCAGCCTCTGTGAAAGCCTTTGACTGGATGCTGCCAGCATTTTCAAAGAGGGTCCCAGACGGGAGCTTCGCTTGTACAGGGGCCCCGTCCTACGTTTTGTGCGGCGTTGAGGGCTAGGCTTTTACCATAAGGCCTTTCGACCCAAAAGAACAAGTTCACCCTAAACCTTTAAATCTTTAAACTCTTAACACTAAAGCTTTCCTAGTCCCCTGCAACTTATACCCTAAACCCTTAAACCCCAAAGGCAGGCCGACGCCCTAAAACCCTAAATCTCCTAAGCCAAGGGGCCCCAACACCAGCAGTCCTGAGCCCGGAGCCTTGAGACTTGCACCGTAAACTCCTAAGCTCGCGAGCTCTGAGCCCTCTGAGCCTCAGAACCCTTATGGACCCCTCTTTGGAACCCTCTTTGGAACCCTTGGGGTTTAGGGTTTAGGGTTTTTAGGGTTCAGGGTTTAGTAAGAGGACTGCTAAAAGACGCCTTGTTGGGCCCCCCTTACTTTGCGAAGCTCCGCTGTGTTTCTTGCCGGGAGCAAGAGGACTAACAAGCAACCCGAGGCTGCTTCGGTGGCTGGTTTAGAAGACCTTTCTATAAGCCTTCTAGAAGGGTTTAGGGTTTAGAAGGCCCTTCTATAAGCCTTCTAGAAGGGTTTAGGGTTTAGAAGGCCCTTCTATAAGCGATCTAGAAGGGTTCTGTTAAAGGTTTCATAAGGGTCCGAAAGGTTTACAAGAGTAGGTAAGGGTTTAGTTTAGGGTATTCGGCTGTTCCGCATTAGGGCTCAGGGATGAAGGAATAGGGTTCAGGGTTTTGGGTTCATGGATCGGTAATCATGATGTAGGCTACCAGGGTTCAGAGTTCTATCAGGGTTTCATACGGGATCCAAGAAGCATGCATGGTTATAGAGAGTGTTTTCTTTGAATTGTCTCAAGGTCTTCGGGTTTCGGCTTCTATACTTGTTTTTCGGGGGTAACTATGCGGGATCTAAACGGATGCACGGTTGTATGAAATATGAAATGTATGGATCCATACTTGGAGGTTCATGGGTAGCTGTAAGTAGGGTTACAAGTCCCCTCATACGGCTTATAAGTATAGTTGCCCCAGTTATAACCCCCTTTATAACTACCCATGGTTGAAAGTTCCGGGTTTATGATTTAAGTGCGAAGCTTAGGATTCTAAGGTTGCTGGGAATCTCGGGCTTTGGGTCTAGGGTTTAGGTCTTAGGGCAAGGCTTCGACTTGAGAAACTATGGTGCGCGGTCCGTAAACCTAAGCCTTAAACCCCAAGTCGTGGTCTCTTTAGGGCTTGCGTTTGTTTCAGGGTATAGAGGCTAGGAACGAGGGCTGAGAGTTTCAGAGCTTGGAGATGAGGATTCAGTCGCTTGGGGTAGATAGTACCCTGAAAGAAACCCCCCATTAAAACAACCCTTATAGAGATAGATCCCTCTTAAGGAGTTGAGAGAATCTAGGGACTTGGGGTTCAGCGTGTAGTAATTAATGTCTTCAAGGCGCGTGGTGCGTGTGGTTGTGTGTGTGTGTGTGCGTGCGAGCGTGGGTGCATGCGTGGGTGCGTGCGCGGGTGGGTGGGTGGGTGTGCAAGTTCACACAGTTTACGGCGAAGGCTCTGGGGTCTAACGTGCAAAGATTAGTGACTTTAGTGTTTCGGTAATTGGCAGAGAACTTGATAGATTCCAGCAACCCTGTGCCTAAGACCCATAACTCCTAAAACTCTCAAGACTCCGAAAACTCCTATAAACTCAGACAAGGGGGGCCTTTAAGGCTTGCGGTTTGGGGTGTAGGATCTCAGGTCTTGAGTTTGAACGTTTATCTGAACATCCCTCATTAGTAGATCCTTTTCTGGGAGCCTAAAGAAGCTGAAACAAGCTTCTGTGGCAAATACCCTAAGCCCTAAACCCATAGGTCTGGATAGGAACCCGAAGGAGCTGCATTACTACATATTCACTTCAAGCCTCTGCCCTCGAATGCAAGGCCTTAGGTGGGTTGCCGCAACCTACTGCCGTTGCAAGCCGGTAGCATAAACCTTAATATGGACCTCGTAAGGATGCTACCACAAGTTGGGCTTTCGTCTTTCCAAGGGAGCCACTTCGGATGAAACATCCTCGGAAAAGCTCAACCCACCGGCGTGATGGCCCAAAGGATTCGTCGTACCTACGTGGCACGGGATACGGAACTACCATTTATGGCGTCAAACGCGAAGCCCTCACACCCCGAACCCTGAATCCTAAAGATAAGCCTGCAAGGCCCTACAACCCTGAGGAGTTATAGCGAACCCCAGAAAGTTGGAACATGGATTAAGGATGATTCGTGCTGCCATTCCCTCTACTATGCCCCACATTAAAGGACTAAGCCCTAAACCCTAAACCCCTAAACCCTAAAACGTCAAGCTTCAGGTACTTCCGATCCTTTGGATGACGTTTGTGTTGCAGAGGACTTGGTCTTCCGCTGAGGGACTTCCGTGCGGCATGGGCCCAACTTTTAGGGTTTAGGGTTTCGGA
>CAJNJA010037741.1:0-28611 GCA_905231915.1 Symbiodinium necroappetens
GGGGGGGGGGGGGGGGGGGGGGGTAATTCATAGGAAACCATTACAGGGATCATTTTTAAAACTGCTGACCGGAGAAACCAGCGGGATCTTGTCGCCGTTCTGTAAAATCCCTCAAAGGGCTCAAGGCTGAAGGGAAACAACCGAGGCCATGGGGCTGCTCGTAGTCCACGGCCGTTGTCACCAGGTCGGCGCTCACATCCGGGCCCCCCGGCCCGAAGTGATGCGGATAGCGGCTATGCGTCATGTTCCAGGATTTCAGGTCCTCAAAGACTAGACTGGCCCCCCAAGAACGTAAACCCACTTCGACACCACTCGGAAAACAAAGGAAAGTCGGAAAGACCCTTTTAGATAAATCATTAGGTCTTGGGGAGTAAGCCATGACTTCAGGGTTTTGGATATGAGCCAGGCCCGCACTGAAGGGATGCCAGTTTAGGGCCCAGCATGAGCGGAGGATTTGGACTTCGGGGCTTATCCATGATTCTGGTTCGGCATGCCCATGACACATGAACTCGCGGCTTTGCATGCTCTGCCCGAGAAGGGAAGCTATAGTCTTGAGGCGATGTGCTTGGCTCCACCACATCCCTCATTCGGGCAACTAAATAGCCTGCAGATACCCGCTGTGCTTCACAACATCTCTGACAGCCGCATGAACCGAGAATCTGGCCCTCATAACCCTACCCTAGACTGGACCCTCAGCTCTACAAGCCCTTTTCTCGTCCGGCCTGCACCGCCGCCACGCAACCCACACATGTTCGGAGGCATCAAGCAACGCTGGTCCAAAAAATTAAACGCCAAACCCTCGCAACCCAGTGTCCTCGGACAGGAGCGTGTAGATGTCGGTGCCAGTCACCTTCTCCAAGACCGCCGCCACGACCTCTGAGCTGGAGCTTCTCCAATATGTTTTTGCTGGGGTTTCGGTGCTGTCTATCCCGAGTGCTAGTGCTCTGGCCGAGTTTTGTCGTCGCCTGAGTTTTCTTTGCAGTGTCCCTCCGGAGAGGTGTCACGCGACAGTCCGAATGTTAAAAATAATCGAAGAAATCAGGTTTTGGGTGTAGGAGGGTGTTCTTCGCTCTCGCATGGCTGAGGACAAAGCTCACAAGCGAGGCTGCTTTGGCTTTCAGGCTCTATGCAAAGCTCACAAGCAAAATCCTTGCTCCGACGACTATGCTCTCAGTAAAACCGGTACTTGGTGCCGGAGATGGGGATTCCCACAGCATGAGCTGATTAGAGTGCCAAGCAAAATCCGTTCCGACACTTACTAGCCATTCAGTGAAAGTACGCCAGGCTGTCAGGTAGGGTTCCTACAAGGCACCGACAGACGGCATAGTGAGCTTCATCAAGAGAACTCATTGGCATATCTGACGGAAGTGCTGCCTTAGAACACAGCTAAAATGCTGACAAGCACTTGCTGCGCAGCAAAATGCCATCTTGAATTAATTCCCACATTCTGTAAGTCCAAAACTTTTAACCAAAACCTACTTCATTCCCAAACTCTTCAAGATGCAGTCTCAGGGAAGTGTCTTTGGAGATTGCAGTTTTTCGAGACCGCAGTCGTAAGATTGCCAGGGACAGCGACACAATCTGCAAGCGACAGCGGTACAGCCTCCTGTACCCTCCGCGGTGTACTTGCAGGCTCACAAGCTTGTCATGAGTCCAGTGTGCACTGATACCGTTGCAGAAAGTTGACATAGCAGCAACGCAGCTTGTCAATTTGTCACTGTTTCAGCCTGAGCCGGCACAGGTGAGAGAGAGCACAGCGGGATACAGTTGATAGTGCAGGAACAGATCCATAGCATGGCCCCTGCGCAAGGATGACACGCACCAATCGAAAAGTGTACCAAGTTTAGGGTTTGGTGTTTAGGGAGGGTTTTAGGGCTCATGGGAGCACACGCGATAGCACAGACAAGTTGGCCAACTCCGAAACTCCCACACGCAGAGCACCCACCGTGATTGGGAGTCCCCCACCAACCCCCCCCTAACCACATTTTTCGTTGCTGGTTGTTGCTGCGGGGATCCATGACTGAAGACGCCCAAGTACAGCTCTCAGCGGGAATGTTCCACTTAAAACAATTGCACTGGGATCCCTACTGGGCCCATCGGAACAGGGGGGATGTACTTCGACACCCCCGTCCAAGCACATTGGGGTAGGGAGGGGCGGTGACAAGTTGGCCAAGTAACCGAAACTCCCACACCCAGCGCACACCCGAATGATGACGCGCCCGTCCACAAGGATTCTTCCTCATGGTCGTTGACATGGAAGGTCCCTCAGGGAGCAACGAGAGCAACGACAGCAAGCACAGCAGACACATCCAAAAGAAGCGCCAGCAAGGAGAGTCTAAGCAAAACTTTAAAACATCACACGGGTAACAATGGCTTTCATGATGAGGAAAATTATTAACGGTACCCAAACGTGCGGCGACAAAAAGGACTATTCTTGAAGAAGCAGACGCACAAGACAGTAGCACAACAGAAGCAAATACAAGTTTAGCCGAACGGGCAACAGCAGAAAAACGACAGATGAAGCAGAACATAACATAAGAAATGTACTCGTTGTCACGATGCACATTCCCAACAAACAACGCGGCAACGACGACAACCACAACTACATCAGCTGGAGAAGCAGCAAAAAAAACGACAGAAATGTCAACAGAAGGGCAACAACAAAAGGGGCACTACCACTGCCATCTGACAACTGACAAATGAAATCATGACTGCACACCTGAGCATAACGAACTGTGTTCGTAAGAGCAAGAACAATCAGAAACAGTAAACCCAAGAAAGAAGACAAAGATTGAGATAAACAACACAACATGGTGCTAACACGAGATGCTGCTGCTGCTGCTGCTGCTGCTGCCGCTGCTGGGTGGTGGTGGTGGTGGTCGGACAGATGACATAGAGAGACCGCAAATTGCTAGTTACGACAGCTATACTGGGGAACCACGAGGAATCATCAACTGGTGACTCATGCGCCTGTATAAGGTATTGCTGGTGAGAAGATTAGCTACAGGAGCAAGATGAATGAATACACAGTGTAGCCGTGTAGCAAGGACAGGAACTTTGATGTTCACGATGGGCCGTAGTAAACTGACCAGTTTTCCTCAATCTTGCCACAACAAGAACGATGTTTGTAATGGAAAGCAGAGGAAGAAGAGCGACGTACTACCGACGGGCCTGGTTGTGGAACTCATTGTAGTCCCACACAGTGCCCGGGGCGGCCCCCAGCGGCAGGGAGTCGTAGAGGCGCTCGACACACGCACTGAAGTTCCTCGGGCGAAAAGGTTGATCTTGGTGGGCTTCGGTGTCCCCGAAGCCCGAAACCGGCTTCTATGAAGGTTCTATACATCCTTCCTGGCGCTTCTGAAAGGTTTGCTTGAAACGGATTGCTGTACACCTGTTGGAACTCCCTGTGTAGGAGTTTCTGACGAAGGCTGACAGAACAGCTGATGCTCCTTGGAAAAAGGCGGGACAAAGCGATAAAGGATCCAACGGAGCTAGAGGCTTCGTTGAGAATCCATGGGCCATGGGTGTGCCGATGCTTAAGGCAACTTCTTCAGCTGCAGCCTCGCCAACTGCTACAGACATGTGGATGGGTTTGTCGGGTGTCTGGATCTATCTACTCAAGCATGACGCTAGGTAGACAAGCTTCAGCCAGGGCTTGAGCCAGCACGAATCCACCTGGCAGCAGGCAGCAGCTTTGCGGGTCAGCATCAAAATACCACGGAAGCGACACAGCCACCTTTGTCAGGCCGAAGGTGTAGCCAGACTGGAAACTGAGGAGGTGGAACAGAGTAACCTGACAAGGTGCGAGCACATGGCTACAGTCGGCTACAGTTCTCGCGAAACATGCAAACAAGATTTTGGAAGGACTTGCACTCTCAACTCCCGTTCGGCCGAGTGTGTTCGCATTCAAAGACTGTAGCTGCCGGATTGCGAAAGAACCCGGAGCAACCTTCGCCGAAAATCGTGCCTGCAAACACGATGCCGCATGAACTGAGTCCTTCAGCCGCAGGGCCTGTGAACGAGGGTCACTGGAGTCTTGTGCCCAGTAGGGAAGATACCTGTTCACCGGGTCGTGGAGCTTCAGCAGCCCTTGCTCCTTGGCCGAGGAGGGATCCTGGAGTCCGGCCCCCTTTTGGTCTGGGATATGAGATCAATCGGCTACAGACATCCTGCGACACTTCGTAATTACTCGTCCGATCAGCATCATGACCCGCACGTTTCTCGCAGCTACTGTACACAAAGGCCATGGCTCCACCATCTGCATGGCCCGCACGACGAAGACCTCGACAACTTTTCGGAGCTCGTGAGCAAGGGCACCAGGTCTGTTGGCTCGACCCGTGCTCGGCATATCTACGTCGTTCTTTTCAAAGCTAAATCTGTCTCGCTCTCGTGCTCTTGATGGAGGTGTCGGATGCCCCGGCCACTAGGGCCCCCCCTTGTGTGTTCGGGGCTTTGAAGGGCGATTAAAAATGGTTGAGGGAAACCAGCAGCATAAAGTAAGGATGGACAATCAAGTGATGCTGGCACAGCCGGTCCCAAAAAGTTATAACGACGTGGAGGGAATGACAGCCCATCAGCCCCCGAGCGCAGCTTGTTGGATTCAACACCCCGAAGAACAACCAGTATATAATCTCCATATAGACGGTTCTGCTCTCGCTCTCTCGTGCTCTCTCTCTCTCTCTCTCTCCCTCTCGCTCTGTCTTTCTTTCTCTATCTTTCTCTGTCTTTCTCGTGCTCGCACCGTGAAACTCCTATTCCGGCCCACTGCCTGCCTGCCTGCCTGCCTGCCTGGCTGGCTGCCTGCCCTGGCTGGCTGGCTGGCTGTCTCTGTGTCTCTGTGTCTCTGTCTCTGTGTCTGTCTCACTGTCTGTTTGTCTGTCTGTCTGTCTGCCTGTCTGCCTGCCTGTCTCTGTCTAGATCTCTCTCTCTCTCTCGCTGTTCTTCTTCTTCTTCGCTAGGGCTTGAAGGGCATGTCAGGCCACTGGGACCCCTTGCAATTTCTGGTGCTTTGGAAGGGCGTGAAAACTCGTATGTTGACCACTCCCCCGGATCCCTGTCCCTGTCTCTGCAAGTCTGCTTCTTGCTGCTTCTCTCTTTGATTCTCTGTCTTCTCTCCAACTCTCTTTCTCCACATTATACGCTGTACATACAACTCTTTTTCTCTTCCTCCCTCCCCTCCCGCGCTGCCTCTCTCTCCTCCCATGTCCTCATCCCTACAAGACTAGCCAAGGCACCATCTTTGAGGACGAGGCGACCCACAGCGGCTTCTCCAGAGTCATGTCCCCACGCTCCTGGGCTGTGGCTCTCTGCTTGCTAGATGCCAAAAGACGATTCCCGGCACTCCACAGATGCAGTATTGGCATGGTTCACTTCAAGCTGGGATTCTCGGTGCTTGGAGTGACGCCTCGTCGGTGTTGAAAAAGGTAACTTCTTTCCGTAACCAACGCATACTACAGTACATGGCTGCAGTCAGGCGAGCACATGTCCAGGACATGGTACCCCTAAACTCCCCAAACCATACTCAAACCCAAAGCCAGCTTGCATACAAGCGGGTGCGCGCAGTGCTGCAAACTAACATGCTGATCCCGGGGTCCATGTGAAAAAGGCGATGTTGCCCATCGCCCACTAGCAGGGCGACGTCCTCTGCGGAAGGATCTCAAGCTGTCACACCCCACGTGCAAAGGTCTGTGGGAGAGTCGTGAGCCCTGGGACTAATAAATGACTTTCTGTGGAAGGCCTGAGGCCAGTAAAGCACTTTTCAGAATCATGAAGATCTACGAACGGCGTCCTTGATCAGCGGCTGAAGGTGCAAAACTTGCCTCACATGCAGGCTCGTGCAGGCTTGAGAAGCGATGCGAGCCCATGAATCTGGCAGCGTGAGTGGACGCTTAAATGTCCCACCCCAACCTCTGATGTATTGATTTTGCTTAAGGCACGGGGCCTGACCCGCTCCCAATGGTCTGCCGGCGCCGCGAAGCACACCGTCGCAAAGGGAGCGAAGAGCCGCCACATTGCCGGCCGACCCAGCAAAGGTCCGGTCAAGGCGTATGCTCGCACCGGCCCTGAATCCTAGAGCCCAAACTTGAGACAGAACAAGTCCGAGCCTGGAAATCTAGAGCCCTGCGGCATCTACTAGTTGTCTTCTAGTGAAAGCAAGCGGGGCATTATCGGCCTGTCCTCGACTACGACGGCACGATCACTAATTTCACTGGTACCACCAACACTCCCCCTACTGCTGCAACCAGACTTCGGCCACAGCTACTACTGCGGCTCCGACTCAGACACCGGCTACATCCGAATACTCCTGCTGCTACCGGACGAGCTCTATGACGAACGCGACGACTCGGGTCACCTACGGACGTACCTCAGTGATTGGGCCAAGCAAAGCGGTCAAAGACTGATTAGAATTCACCCTCTATTTTCCACCGCGCACGCATACGCACCATCGCTCGAGGCTGCAGGAGCATGGATTTCTAACGACAATCCCGACGGTTCTGCACCAACTTCGGCGATGTCATATGCAAGATCATAGACACCGGTGCGATTTGAACGAACAACACGATGAATCCCATGTTTTTTCGCAGAAGTACCTCGGCGGTTGTTGTTTACTGACGGGCTGGAAGTCTAAACCCCAAACCCCAAACGTCCAGGCCGCAGGCATGGTCCGGGAGATGCCTTCAGCCAGGCGGCATAGCGGTTTAGGAAGGCCTTCAGCTGTGCGGATGGAAGAATTCCGGGACTCTGGATGGGCATGGCGGGGATGTTGTAGGAATACAGCCTCTGAGCAGAGGTGCTGCATGTGACGTTCACGAACCAGCTCTGGCTAACCCGGGCCTTCGGTAATTGGCGTTGGAGAAGTGGTTTTGATGGGAACCCAACCCGCCACCTAAGCATGAGCTCTTAAGGGCAATGTCCCCATTAAGGGATTGGGATGCATCTAAACGTGAACTCGGACCGATTTGAAGCTGCAGCTCTGCTACACAAGATGTAAAGAATGGATTGTGAATTCTGGGGGTCTTTATCTCAGAAATCCCAATACTTGGGGTCGAAACTTCCGTCCGTCAATTCTGAAACTCCCATACCCCCTTAAGCATCGGTAGGGGCTCGATGGGTCCTCGAGATGACCTTTTGCCACATGTTCTTCTCGAGGCCTTGGGGGGGGTGCTTATGCCAAGGCACCAGCCCAACAGCTCAACTAACGTCCGACACGCTCGCATGATGAAGCTCACTCATGCAAAGCAGATACCTGGCTGCATGCTTAAAGGTAAATGCTGACTACAGAACACTTCCTCAAAAATGTATACATGTATGTATGTATGTATGTATGTATGTATGTATGTATATATATATATATATTTATTTATTTATTTATTTTATTTATTTATTATTACTACTATTATTATTATTATGCATAAACACATATATACACACACACAGGGGGAGAGAGAGAGAGAGAGAGAGAAAGAAAGAGAGAGAGAGAGAGAGAGAGAGAGAGAGAGCTATCAACATCGCCATTTGTCTAGTCTTGTGCTGCAGCGAAGTTTCCTTTCCCGCCCCGGCTCGGCCCTGAGGAGCTTGTCGGCCTACGACTCCAGAACGTAGGGCGTAGGATTCCTCGACCTGTGTTGCAGAGGCCGAGGGCGTAGTTCCAGCATGAGGCGAAGGAGTTGGAGTAGAGACTGAACTACCTCCAGCGAACACCTCAAGACGGGTGAAGTCCACGATCTTGCTGGGTTGGGGAGGAACTTGCGATTCGCGCTTTGTGCGCAACAGGGCGAGCTTCGTACAGGGGACCCAAATCCACTGATGCTATAGTTGCGAAAGAGCAACCAAGGAATACTATCACGACCCATTGGAAGCCCTGCGTTGCTCGTTGTGGGCATAGGGTATTGGATGGGTAATGTGCCACATGTTCGAGAAGCTCTGGAGCTGCAACCCCGGATCTACGGGCGTATGAACAGTAAGGTCACAAGTAGTGCGACAATGCAACCGTAACACTGTGTTGAAAACTGCTGAAATTTAAATGCTCGTGAGATTCGATGAGCCCTGAACCCAAACTGCCCAAAGCTTCTCTTGCAACCTTCCAGGATGAGATCTCATAAATCACAATGCCCTGTACATCAGTTGGGATTTACTTAGCTTTGGGACTCCGGAGCATCCAACGATCTGGCAAGGGTTCAAGCACCACCAGGTCAGAGACTAGCAGAGAAGCCTTCGGCAAGATCAACGGAAAAGGACAGCACAAATATACACTCGCCAATCCTCTTGAGGAGGCGTATGTCACGCACCCGCCAAAACCCGGCTGTAAGCTTCACCTGATGCCCAGACCCCGGGAGTATCTAGGAAGTAGAACCACCCATTTGGCACCCTATACGCCTGGACATGGCATAGGAAATCCGGAAAAGAGCGAGCATCCCCGAAAAAGAGATCCTGCTTGACAACTCAAGGGGAGGTGCGTAGTTCCGGCATCACATCTCTCCGTCATCAGGGAATCTGCGCAGAGGGCCGGAGTTTGAGCGCCATTTCCTGGACGTTCTTGGAGTGGGCCTTCTGGGCACTACTATGGGGTTTGTGACCTTTGGGCTTTAAGGCTGCCTGCTTCTTGCTTCAGGTAGCTTCACGGCCTTTCATAGCGTCCTCAATGACTGGAATGGGGTTTTGGGGCATAAGTATAGGGATACTTTGGAACCCACACAAATGTCAGGGTTTGGGTACACTCCGAACAATAATCCGAAGAGAAAGCGGGTGTCAGAAACATGAAGGCTAAGCAGGTCCTCACTATTAAGGACCACCAATAAGGGACCCCTCATTACCTCATTTTACGAATTCACCTCATCAGCCTCAACACGACACCGTCTGAAGAAGATAGACCGCCGCAGTTCCTGCCATTGAACACTGAGTTCCTGCTAGGGGCTGCCGCATGGATCTCGCCGCGCAAGATGGCTCGCCGAGTAGCTGCGGCTTTCCTGACTTGCTTGTAGTATCCGTTAGACGAGCTGTACTATAAATATAGTCTGTAATCCTGAGGATCAAAAAGGCAGGAATTTCTCACTGCCCTATATGAGGAGCAAAGTCGTTTCAAGTAAGGGCTTCCCTTCTCAGGCTGCTCTGGAAGAGCGCCAGCTTGTCCTGCAGAGACTAGAGGTATTGACCCGTACTTTTGTTGCCTGTCTTTGATCCTGGAGCATCCTGGAGCTCTATATCCCACCAGCAAGGAGCAATGCTCAGGGGACATGTGTGGAAATTGATCACCACACATTCCAAGCCCTTCTTGGAAGCAATGGACTTGGCTGATGCCGGCTACACATGACGATTGCACGTGTATGAAACAAGAGCAATTGGTATCATTCCAAGCCCTGAACCCCACATTGCTGTTCGTAGCACGTATTGAAAGCGCTTTACCCGATTTTGCCTCAATGGATGCACTTTTCCGAAGCTGACGGCTCGACTACGACTCCAACTCTGGCCGGTGCGTGTATTGAGAGGTGCAGGGCAAAACTCCCCGAGGATTTTGCATCTGGGGGTTGGTGTTCAGGCGTCGGACGTTGTCGTGGGGAACCTTAGCGTGCTAAACCCTACATTGTGTCGCCAGGCAGCAGTCGCAGGTACTCTGGCAAGGAGGAGCAGGCTGAGATCGACGCTGGAGGCGGCGGCACCTCAAAGATCACAGAGTGGATTCTTGAGGCGAGGGCTCTTTCGGGGCGTTTGAGTAACTTACTCCTTGGGCAGCCCAAAGCGGGATGCTTGTTTAGAGAAACCCTACGTCATCCTACGTCCTCTCGCTCTTACTTGCGGCGTGGCGATCATCCTTGGATGCTCGAGGCATGTTCGAGGGCAGGGTCAGGCTGTGCAACTCCTCGATGACGTCCCTGAAGACTATTCCAGGCTCGGGGGTCCCGCGCTAACATAGTTCCAGTTAAGGTTACAGATGTTGAAATCACCGTTCCTGTCACACTCATGATTGCCATCAGCACCAGCACAGGCAATGCTTCTCAGCACCGGCACATGAAGGCAGGATCGGAGCACAAATGCGACTGCAACCGGCATTAACAGTTGACTTCTCTGGCTGCACCGTTGTCAACATATAGCAATGCCACATGCTCCATCTGGACTGCAACAACGCCAGCAAATTGGAAACTTAAACATAACACTAAAAGTGTAAATTCTTCATTGACTTTACGACCGGCCTTTGAGACTCTCTTCATTCTTATCACTTCAAAGATACATGTTCCCATCACAATTCATGCCGCTCTACCTGGCCTGCACCATGATCACCAGTGATAGGCAACACAACTATTTCTGCCTTGGATACCACTCTTGCCATTACGTGCAACCACAGCCAGCCTTGCCACTGCCCTCCGTCCTATTAATATTTCCTTTCCGTCTTCGGCAAGCCTGGCATTATTACCCCTTGGCCGGTATGATGTCATTGCTTAGTGGAGAAGATAAAGTAACAGAACAGTAAGCGCTGCTCTTGACCTTGACCGGCAAAGGTGATGGAGCCGCATCTACGTCCTATCAAGATTTCAGGGCATATCCTCAGTGGCAACCATGCTGGTACAGCAATCTGAAGACGTCGAAGAACAATAAGAAGAATCACGCTAGATGATTGTGGCTGCTCTTGTTCATCTTCGCAGTCTTGTCATAGCATGGTTCTTCTTATTGTTTATAGCCGCTATAGCCTTACAGAGCAAACTATGACAATGACTTACGAACGAAGCTCTACGCCCAGCAGCGTTTCTCGTAACAGAGCTACTTGAAGCACGATTTCTCTAAGTCGATGGATTACCCATACGAGCCGAGCAATAAAGATCTTCAGCTGTAGCTTCACAAACCCACAACCTCCTACTCACGCCAGCAGGCCCCTAATGTGCTGCAGGAGATATTGAAGCAGATCAACAACCTTGAACCCAACCCTGCGAGGAAGGTTCTTCATTCTCACAGGAAACAGAGAAGTTTGGAGGTCTTTGGGTTTCGACGCTCAATCTTTCAAGCTTTTTAGGTTCGCGGATGCACACGTCCGGCAGGTGTGGAAATGCACACGTGCCTACAAGTCGATGGTCATGGTCCGGGAGGTGTCTTAGATTTAGCCGTGGTGGGAGAAGGCGACCGTGCTTTCGCGGTACTGCGATCTTCTAACGGAAAGGGAGCCAAGATCTGTGAGTGGCTCGTTGAGTCGTGAGGCTTCAGACGACGCCGCTGCTATTGGAGCCAGTCGAGGAAAAGGCGGTCACAGCGCCTTGGGATTCGTGCGCGCACCAATCGCCGGACTTAGTGCCTGAAGCACCTTCGTGGGACGGGGCCGAAGGCTCGATAGGCCCCGGTCGGTGCTTGCGAGGATGGGCGGTGGCAGAGAAGAATATCGGGAGAGCGGGGCCGACGGGGTCTATGATTGGGATGCCGTCCATCTCCTCATCGAAGATGCAACGACACAATGTCCTGGCATGTCAAATCCGAATACGAAGACGGAAAGTCTGTCCACTGCAGCCGTGCAAAAGCATCGGAATAAGGATGAGCATAAGAAAGATGCTCATCGTCCAGTGTCACTGCTGTGACGCGCCTCAGCCGTCAGGCTTCGCACACTCAGCATGTGCAGGATCACCTGTCTGTCGTAGTCGGCATCCCGTCCCATCGGCCACGCCATGCGTGACTGCATGAAGTCTGAGGGCTCTGGAGGTCTCCCTCGTGCAGAAGCCCCGCACTCCCAACAGAGATAATGCCAAGTGGCCGCGCTGGCCTTTTGGCACCACCCGCACTGCATTTCCACGCTCTCTCCCTTCATGACAGAGAAAACAGCATCACTCACTCCACCACCCGCAAGAACGGCTGCGGCATGCAAACCATGTTGTGAAGCGGCCATACGTGCAAGCTTGCATCGTCGCTCATCGTATTGCAGCACCCCGGAGGCGCGCTTGCGCAGCATCACGGCGCTCACAATTGCGAAGACTCTCAAACTGAATCTGCCTCCAGCTTTCACGTATGAGGTGGTCCTGACGTTTTGCAGGCGTGCGATTCGGACCAGTCCACTTGATGACTCCTTGCACCGCATGAGCCCACTCCCATGGACCTGGCGCCTGCCAGCCCAACTGATGCATCCACTTGTTGACCCGATGCAACCAGCTGCCCGCGCGAAGACCAAAGTCCCATGTTGAAGTAAAGCCGGCGTGAAAGGCAGCCTTAAACATGGACCAAGCATGAAAACTCATAGAAAATGAAGCATCCAGCCTGTGACCAAGGATGATGGATCTGAGATTCTTCGCCCATGTCGTTTGCTTGTCTCGCAAACCGGTTCGGACGGCCCTGGCAAAACGTTTCACATGCTCTTGAAGCGGAGCCCGCGCCAGTCTCTGAATCCGATCTCTCAGTTGCACAAGTAAGCACAGTCGCTTCGCCCTTTTTCCATCTCGTCCAATCTCGTCTCCGAGACGGCGAGCGGCACTCCAGTCGCAGCGGCACTGAAGTCCACACCGAGCGCCCTACACGACCTGACCTGTGCAGAGGCAGGCAATTCAATCAAACGGCTGAGTCGATCCCAGAACTTGTGCATGGCAACCACTCCGCTCTTGACGACGATCTTCAGCTTGGACATGTTCTCTTTCAGACCAAATCGAACGGTTTGGTCCTGCCAACTGTTAATCAAAGCAGCTGTGGCCTCAGGCGATTTGACGACCGTGTTGCGATCATCGACGTAGCTCACCAGGGAGGCCTCATGCTGATGATTCTGCAAGCTTTGCATCACTTCGGCAGTGGGTCCACAAAGCAGGGCCAACAAGCCTAGCGGGTTCATTGGATCCCCTTGTGGAAGGATGCCGTCACTGTTTGAGTCTCCGGGAGAACTCTTTGACCTACAACAAGGCAACGAACTTGAGCAGGCCAGACCCACTCCAGAGCCGCGACGACCTCTGGGGCCATGCCTGCTCTTGCGATTGTCGGATCGGCCCTATCGAAAGCTTCAGAAAAGTCCTGGCTCACCAGCACGGTGCCATCGACGAAACTCTTATCGAGAGCTGCCACTGCCGTGTGAACGCCCAGGGCCGAAAGGCCCCCATGTGCGTGTGGCGGCCTCCAAGAGTCGACCCAATCAACAAAGCTCTGCTGATGAACGATCGCGCCTATGAGTAGTCTCCAAAATGTACACTCAATGGAAATAGGCCTCAAATCCTTCACGGAAAGTGCGACCCACGGCTGCCGTTCCTCCTGGGCCTTGGTCTTCGGAATGTGAGTTTGACGAAGAACACGCCACAACGGAGAATCGTGCCCGTCGCGAGCACGTTGAAACCATTGCTCGAGGAGCTTCTGAAAAACCAACCAGACTTCATCTGGAATGGCAGCGACTTCATCGCCATGCCAGCCGTCTAAGCCACCCGCTCGGCCTCTCAATCGCTGCGCAGCCTGTCTGAGATCTGACACGGAAGGAACGATAAATTGATGAGCACACGCAGCAGGAAAACGAAAGCTCGCTTGCACATCCGACCATGCCACAGTGGCTCGGTCCCAGATGTTCCTCCAGTGAGCCTTAATGTACTGGAGGGTCTCGCCTATGGTGCCCGACACAACATTCGGATCGGCAGGAGCAAAGACGTGATTGGGCAAGCAAGTCATCACGCCCTTGAGCCATTTGTACGCAGCATTGCCTCTCTCATGCGTTGCCTCCAGCTGCTGAGGCGTTGGCACTCGGCCTCACGAGTAACCTCCTTGAGCCGCTTCTCTGCCTCTGCCAATGTCTGAGAAACACGGTTGGGGAGTTGGGAAACATCGACATCCGCGAATCTCGCCCTCTGAATCGTGTCAACCAGTATTCGGCCCTGCTCGGCACACCTCTCGGGGAGGCTTTGCAGATGACGAAGTCTGCCACTGAACGTGCGCCACTTTCTCTCCAGGTGGGTGCTCTTGTCGCCCTCGTTGTCCGAAGTGACCTCCAAACGACGAGGCTGCAGCACCGCCGCCGTGCCTTTGGGCCGCTTGCCTGAAGCGTCACTCACCTTTGAGCCGGCATGCTGAAACATCTCTTCCGTGTCGGTGTCAGGGACCTCAGTGACCAATGCTTGCCATGATTGCCGCAGGGCCTCAGTCCAGTCGTGGCCTGTCAAACCGTCTGGACATCTGTATTTGCACGTCGCAGGGAGAGACCATGCAACCTCGGACTTCTCACGGACGCGGAGGGCAAATTCGATGACTTTTATGATCGCCGAAAACAGCATCCCAAGAGGAAACGCACCTGAGGCTTCACCGGCGTCGTGGTCACGGCGTAGTCGATAGCTCGCCGGCCCCCCATCGAGTCGGTATCCAGTTTCCAGCGCTGTCCGTTAGCGCCACTGAAGTCGCGCCATCATCATGAAAAACTACCTGAAGAAAATTTTCGTTAGGCAGTGCATTCCAGTCACCGAAGCCAGCCCATAGCTGACCCGGATCCAAAGAGGCAACCAACGAAGCGATCTCATCTTCGAAGCTCTGGCCAAAAGTGATCCACGGCTTGTGGTGCACTCCTACGAAAACACATCCTGCGACCTGGAGGGCGACAAACTGACCCGCATGAGCAGCGAAGGATGCAACATGCCGCACTCTGTAACCTTGACGCACCGCGAGGAGCAGTCCGTGACATGTCTTGCCGTTCTCCTTGAAAGCCGGCGAAGCCCAAACCATGAAACCGAATTTCTGCAGCTGACGTTCGAAACATGTCAATTGAGAGCTCGTCGTTCCTAGTTCTTGCACACACATGATGTCACAAGCATCCACGTATTCGGCCGAGAGAAGTCGCCAAGCATTATCACGACCACAAGCGTTCACCTTGTCGCATCTCAAACATGAAGGCCCGGGATGCTCCTCAACGTCCTCGTCAATGGTGAGGTCCTTGATGTACTCCGTCTTTTTGAGGGGCGTGAGTCCTCCAGTGAGCCGCTTGCACTTCAATCTCGCCCGCTCCATGGCATGCTTGGCTTCTTGCTCCGTGAGGCGCCATCTGCGGCACATGCGCACGAGAGTGGCGCGATCATGCTTCCACTTCTGAGCCCACCATTTGGCCTTGATGGACAGGTTGCGAACCCGAGCTTTCTGACCGCCACACAAGCGTGAAGCCCTCTTCAGACATCCGCAAAGCGAGGTGCACGTCGTGCAAGTAAGTAGGGTGGCGCCTTCAGCGTACCTCTCCCTGACGAGGACAAGTTTGTGGCCACTCTTCTTCTCCATGCGAGCTTTGACTTTCGCAAATCGCTTGATCCTGTCCTTGCTGTAGCGGTGCAATTCAGGGCCATCTTTGCTGTCAGAGATGGACTTTGCAGTCAATCTCTTGCAGTTCTCTCGCATGGAGATCTTGCGCTTGAAGCACTTAGCCAAATGACCCATCGCCCACTTGCGTAGAAGCCAAACATCCATGACGGGGAGGCCCAGCCTGCATTTCGATCACGTCCATGCCCGCTGGTGCAGGGGCAAGTCCGCGACCATGACCTCCTCGGGGCGAACTCGAATGGAGTTGAACTTGGAGCGATCTTCACCTGGATGGGCGTTCCGAAGATGATTGGATCGCCGCTTGCAGAGGGTGTGGAGCGTAGACGCCCTGACATCTTGATGACACACGCATCACGTCCACAGCATGCTCCCTTCCGACGCACCGACATCCTTCTTGTTGCCTGAGCATCCGCACGTTTTGTTGAAGGCCTTCTTCATGAAGCCACTTGAACTGGCGCTGCCGCGGGTGCCTCGACACGTGGAGGCGCCCTTGCCTGCCGGAGACGTCGCCAAAGTGGACCGAGACGCTTTGCCCGTGTTGGACGACGCAGAGGAGCTTTTGGGCGTGTGGATAGGCATCCACCCTTTTTGCCAAGCTTTTCCGAACTCGCCCGGCGTGTTCTCTGGGATCCACTCATCTTCGCAAGACCTCTTCGTAGACGCCTTGGAGCTCGCAGGGGTGTGTGGAGGCATCCACTCACTAACCGAAGCGCTGCTCTTGGCACCACCTCGGTACAGCGTGGTCTGGATGCTGTACTTCTCTCCTTTCTTCCAGTCGGTGGGAAAAGGTTTGCCCTCGACCGGCTCCAGCAGGGTGTAATGCGAGTCTCTGAAAATCATAGCAACGACCTTGGAGCGGGATTTTCCGAAAACGACCGGATGCTTCCACTCGCCGTCCTTGAACTGGTGAACTATTGCTGTGATGCCAAGCCGCGTAGCGGCGGCTTCCAGGGTGGCACCACATATGTAGCGCGCGTCACGGGCCAGGCTGTCTTCCCACTGCTGGTAAGTCTCCGGCACGGGACCGCCCTCGCTGATTTCACTCCACTGTGGATCCTTGGCCCAAGCGGTCTTGTGGATTTCATGATGCCGCTTGACATGCTGCTGAACCTCGACTCGAAGAGTGCGTCCACGAGTCTGAGCCTCGTCCTTGACGTCATGCCACGCGTGGCCGTCCGCCATCATCTTTGCAAGCGCGAGGCAGTTGTAGCCGCATGCTCCGCTTCCTCCGCAGTCTGTAACCGTAAACCCGTCAGACGATTGATGCTTTGACCGCTTGGAATCCGAACCTTTTGCAATGGTCTCACGCTTCTTGCCCGAGCGATCACCCTCCTGCTTCTGCCTCTCGGCATTAGCAGTCTCTGCTTCCCACTCTCAGTCTGCATGGTGTCACGAGTCTTCTGCCCGATAGAGCCACCATTGCCCAAAACTTGACCTCGAAGTCGATGCGCAGTGATCTCGGTCGGCTTCGCACCTGTACAACGCTGAAGAACCAAGACGTATTTTCCGACTTCAACCGCTTCGACGAAGTCAGAGACGGCACCTGGGTTGACGCCTCGGATGCGCCATCCCTGTCCTCGTCTGGGATTCATCAAGACTTCGACCTGAGCCCATCCGGCTCCCGTCGTATATCAATGGCAACGCCAGGAGAGTTGGTCCAAGGCGGGACACTGTGACGAGTACTTGGAGGGCTACGTCCGCGTCGTTGAAGAGCATGCGGAGAAGTTTGCAACACGCAGCGATCGCAACGGCTGTTTCTTCGAAAGGCTCAGTCGCGAGCAAAAGAAGCCTTTGGTGCAGTGGGTACCGAGGAAGGAGGACGAGACCAGCTCCACCTACTTCTCCAGGGTGGAGCGCGACGCCAAAGAAGCTGGACAGCCCTTGGCTTTCCGTAAGGGCTGCCGCGACTCTCTTGGAACTAAGTACCTCACTGGAACGCCTAGCAAGGTCCCGGCGAGCTGGGAGCTCAAAGGATCTCCAGGGTTTTGGACCCAGTCCGATCTTCGCAGTGCTCTGGAAGATGTCATCCGAGCACAGTTGGTGGATGACGTTCTGCACGTTGCTTGAAGTAGCCTTCCAAGCACCTTCCTTGGCGAACTCCCTGGGGATGGTGCTTCCTCTGAGCCGGCTAACACTCGACTTTCGCACCGTTTGCCCGAGCTTACCAGGAACATCCACTACTAAAGGCGCGATCTTGAACTCTTCGATGGTGACCTGGCCAGCCCGTAGCACTGGGAGCTTCACCACCGTCGCCGAGTCGCTGTCGTCGGTCGTCTGGTACAGGAGACCGACTTTGGCGTTGAGCTTGTGGATCGCCGCCAGCTCCTTCATGTCACCGGCTTCTTGCTTGTTGGCAACCCATGTCCACTTGCCCTCCGGAGTCTTGCCTTTGCGAAGCTCTTGCAAAAGAAACTCACGCGAGATCAAAGCACTGTCTGGAAAGCTGGACGGCATCAGACGAGCAGGGACCTGGCCTTTGCCATCGCTGCCCTTTGCCACCGGACGAGCATTGACCGGCGCAGCACTTGGATGCCTGTACGCATCAGTTGTCTTGCCCTTGCCCTTTTTGCCTTTGCCGCCGCGCTTGACGACTTGAACCCAACTGTCATCCTCGGTTGACGAACAGCTTCATGAGCCGCATCAGCACTGTTCGCTTTCGTCTTCTTCTTGGGCCGAATGCATCCCTGAGCCGCCATGTCGATCACAGTCTGTATCCTTTGCAGAAGCCCCTTGGGGTTCCGCGATGCCCGCGTAACCAAGGAATGAAGGGCTTCAAGAAGACCATACTTCTGCTCTGTGGCGCCTGCTTGTGGTGCATATGGCGCTTGAACTGGCTTGGCGCCCGTGCCCTTTCCCTTGCCCTTGGCAGTGGGAGTCGGAGTTGACGTGCTTTGACACTGCTGCAAAAGCTGTAGCAGCCCAGATAACAAACCACGCTCATCTCTCTTCGATGCCGTGGCGCTCGCACCACCAGCACCGCCTCTAAAGTCGCCTCCGATGAACGATCGACGAGGAGACTCGACGGATAGCATCTAGCATGGTATCGACGCCGCCATCCATCCCGAAGGTGTCTCCGACGACGCCCCACCCATCTGCAATTCTTGCCCCCTAGACGAAGAGGAGTAAACAATCCAACAAACGCAGAGATCGTCCGTCTCAGCATCGAGTAGACTGCTTTCATCGCATGCACCGCATAATTATTGCACTTGAATTTCCAATGCCACCATACTACGCAGCAGCAGCAAATGACCATGAGCCACACGCCAAGCATCAGGCCTGGCCTCTCAAACTCCTTGATGATCTCGTACCCGGTGCACACCGGGCCCGCGAGCGCCGTCGTGGAGGCATCATCTCGCTCGCAGAGCGGGGCCGAGGCCGAGGGAACGGGATGCGAGCCACTGCCAGCCTGGAGAAGGGTTTTGGCGGGACGTTTTGCTTCCATGTTTACCGCCGGCAGCAACAGCCAGGAGAGGACGAGGACGAAAGCAAGGTGCGGATTGCAGCAGGGCGACTGGTCGAGTGCTTGGTTGCTCGTGCTCCCCGACCTGCTAACACCTCCGCGAGAGAGGTCCGCATAGCCGGCTTGTCACGTATCCGGACAGGGAAAAAGAGCCCAGCAGAAACGGAAGTGCAACTGTACACATGCACAAACCGGTGCTGGCCTGCTACATCGACACTGCCCATGCAGCATAGTTGGCATATAAAGGACGTGAGAAGCGTGACAAGGTGCAACGTCAAGGAAAGGCTGCACAGGGCCACTAACAACAGCACCACGGGAGTGCACACTCACTAAGGCCCGGATTCCGGATGGTTCATTGACCATTGAAACATGGTCTCAAGAAAAGGAAACACGTGGGAGCTCAGTAGAACTTGACGCTAGAGTTCAGAAGACGAGTCAGCCGTCCACAGCAGGAGTCGCCTCGAGGGGAGGCTCGTGAGGTCGCAGGCCGTGTCACTTCATTTCCCGATGTAGAAGGGCACCGGTGGCAGCACCAACTCTGATTCCTCGCACCGGTCACGGGGGCGACGAAGACCAAGCCGAAGTGTCTCAGTTTGTTCGCAAGCCCACAGCAAATGTGCACGAGACAGCTGAAGGCCACCACAAAGGCACCTCCACCGTTGTGTCGATTGTCTAAGTTGCCACCGGCATTGTAGTGCCAGCATGAGCTGCCAGCGCCCATTGCCGAAAGGTCCGTATTGCAAGTTGTCTTGCTGGCTCGCTTGTGTCGTCGCACCCCGGGTGTGGGGAGTGTGGGAAACGCTGGAGTACAAGCCAGACCCTGACACGGGCAGACGCCTGCCTATGTCCTTGGTGGCCTCGCTCATATAACCTGGAAATACCTGGAAGGTATCTTTGTCAGGTTTCCGATTGCTCACCCACTTTCCTTGAGGAAATTCCTCAATCGTATGTGATCCGATTTGTGCAACCAGTGAGAAAAAGAGTCGACGCACCCCGCTCTTCAGCCATGCGAGAGAAGTGCAGTCTACAGGAATTAGGGTTGTAGAGTTTTAGGTTTGGGGTCCAGAGTGCTTAGGGTTTAGGGTTTAGGCTACACCGCCAGTCAGGGAGCCTGAGCTGAGCCCCAAAAACCGTGAACCCTAAAAATGAAAAAAAAAACTCTCACAGCGCAATCCCATAAGGCCTCCTTCTCCTCCTCGGCCCTGGACGCCAGTGAGGGCTCCAAGACAGGGCCCGGAGTTTCCTGGCTCGGCTTCTGAAAGTTTCGCGGTTTCGATGCCCTGACTCTTTGTGAGTTTGATCACATAACCTGCATGGCAGCATCAGTCCGGAGGACTTGATTTGACGAGTGGAACGTCGAGGATGCTGCAAGACAGCCCAGTTGCTAGGCAAGCACCCGAAAGAAATAGACGGCACACAAGTCTGTGCCAAGAGAAGGAGCCCCAAAAGCACCTAAACATGAACCTGCAAGGCAGAATGTTTACAAGCCACCTGTCTTGCAAGCTACACGTCGAAATCCTCTGAGTCATAAACCCTAAACACCCGACAAGTCCTACACCTCAACCATTCCAAACCCAACAACACCTACAAAACCCCGAAAACTCTTCAAATTCATCGAACCCTCTAGGTGCCTCAACCCTAAACCAACCCCTTTTGCTGCTGGGTTGTTTGACTTCCTTTCAAGATTCCCTTCAAGATTCCTCTGCAGGTTCCGTTAAGCGATTCTTTTACAGGGTTCCAGTCCGCTTCTTTCCAGATCTTGTAAGGTTCCTTTAATTGAAGGAATTTTGAAGGAAGGGAAGGTCTTGGATTATTTTAAGGGATGATTTCAGGGTTCTGTTAAGTGATAATCAAAGGAATGATTTCAAAAAGCGTAGGGGTGAAGGGGTTCTTCTAAGGGTTCCTTTGCGGGGACCGTTGAAGGCAAGGAATCCTCAAGGAAACGTAGGGCTGAATCATGGCTCCTGTAAGGGGCTCCTGAGGACTGTAAAAGGCTCCTTTAGGGTTCCCGGCCTCTTCGGGCGCCTCTTCCGAGGTCTCGGAGATCGCAAGAGTCTCGCTGGCCAAACTCCGCGAGGCATCCTTTGGGCTGCTTAAAAAGTAAGCCTGAGGTTAGGGCTTTCTTGCCGGGTTTAGGATTACGGCTTTGGGTTTGGGTGTTTTTTGTTGCCTCCTGCTTTGCTGAACAATTGGGGTTTTACGGTTTAGGGTTTTCGGTGTTTTGACACCGACCTGACCTGCACAATTCAAGGTAGACTCGAATGTACATTTTAGCAGACTCCCCATGCGATGAATGAAATAGCCTCCAAATCCTCAGCCCTTAAATCCTGAAACTAGGGGTCCCATAATACTTTATGGACTCTACCATTTGGACCTTTATTTGGTGTTACTTATTTCCCAAAAGCTACTGTACCCTTTTTGCTGCAGCCTTGCAAGCAAGAAGCTGTACCCTAAACCCCAGACCCGAAAGCACCACGGAGCTCCCAAAACCCCGGGAGCCCAACATGGTGTTCCTGCGACTGACGTCCCAAAGCTTCCGCCACGCTCCGCAGCCTCAGCGAGGCCCGACGCTCGGCCTGCAGTAGGAGTCAACATAAAAAATCATAGATAGCACGATCAACAACAAACGCTGCTGCTGCTGCTGCTGCTGCTGCTGCCGCCACCACCACCACCACCACCACAACCACCACGACGACGACGACGACTACTACTACTCGTACTACTACTACTACTACTACTACTACTACTTCTTCTTCTTCTTCTACTTCTTCTACTACTACAACTACTACTACTACTACTACTACTACTACTACTACTACTAGTACTAGTACTACTACTACTACTACTACTACTACTACTATGATGATACTACTACGACTACTACTACTACTACTACTACCACCACCACTACCACTACCACTACCACTACCACTACCACTTCTCCTACTTCTACTACTACTTCTGCTACTACTACTACTACCACCACTACTACCACTACTACGACTACTACTACTACTACTACTACCAATACGACGACGACTACTACTACTACTACTACTACCATTACTAGTACTACTACTACTACGACGACGACTACTACTACTAAAGATTAGAACTCGTGTACGCGGGTTTCAGTCGCTTGCTGCGGAGGTGTTTCTGCGAAAGCCCTCCATAAAATGAGCCCTTGTTGAACTGGATGCTTTAGGCATGCCGAATTCAGTTTTCAAGAACATGCCTAAGAGTACCTGTGTCGCTCGCATTTTCTCGATAGACTTCACGTTTGTTGAACATATCTTTGCATTGCAGTAGCATCTTTGAGATGCAGTCTTCGATGCTTCGAGCGGCTGGTGAGCCTAACGGCCTTTGGGGATGCATGTGAAAATCTGAAATACCATGGTCTCCATTGTAGTTCCTTTTTGGGGGTTACCTTTTAGGATCCTTAATATAGAATTGGTTAAACCACAAAAAGGAACTACAATGGAGACTACAGGTATATTGCGCCCTCACTGAGGTAGAGGTACTCTATGCAACTTCGAAGGAAGTCACTTTGAAATGTGCCTCCTCGGTGGGATTCTTGGCTGTCTGCCCATCTCTTTCCTGGCCTTCTGTTCATGGGTCATCTTGGTGGATTTTCCAAAGCGGCTACGCAAGGCGGATGTGAAGTTCATCCGTGCTTGTTCCTTTCTGGTCCTACGTTTCCGACCTGGCTGCGAAGGATTCTCCATCTTCTTCTTGCTGCGCAACGCACTGTTTCTAGGCTGCTCAGTAGCATACTTTTTTACTGTTGGGGTTCCTGGGTTCCTAGTATATTACAGCTACCTTAAAAGAGGTATATTAATATTAATATATATATTTTTTTTTCAGGGGGTTACTGAAGAGCCTAGGTTTGCCCTGGCTCCGATTCTGCCAGCTGCCAACGGAAGTCTGCTGACTATCCAATGTCTGCTCTGCTTGAGCTTGATACTGGGTTCTAGAGTGCCATACTTTTTTTCCCTAAGCCCTAGACCCTAAACCCTAAACCCCTAAACCCCTAAACCCCTAACCCCTAAACTCCTAAAGACCCCTAAGTCCCTATAGACCCTAAGTCCAGGATCCTCTCCGCATATTTCAAGCCATGGCGCTCCGTGCCGGCCTCCTGCACGGACATTTGCGTCACTAGGCTGCGTTTAATTGAAAAGTCCCTTTAAGGGATCTTTCAGAAGTCCCTCTAAGGGATCTATAAGGAATCCTTTCAAGGGATCAGTTTTTAATTAAAAACAGGCTCAGTAGCATGTTTTTTACTTTTTGGGTTCCTGGGTTCCTAGTATATTACAACTAGCCTTAAAAAGTATATACTTTTTTTCAGGGGGTTACTGTCGAGCCTAGGTCAACGCCGTCTTCCTAATCATCGTCTTCCAAGGAAGTTTCTTCGTGACCGGCGTGGAAGCTGGGCTCTTCTCTAAACCCTGTAGACCCATGCCATAAAGCCTAAGCCCCTAACTAGGCCTAAACCCCTTGACCCAAAAATCCTAAGCCCTCTAAACCCTAAGCGGTTTTTGTTAGCCATTGGCCTTGAGAACTAGGCCATGTCATGAGCCATAACATGCGCCTGTCGACTGACACCAAGGGTTTAGCGTTTACCTGGACCCCAAAAGCACGTAGAAAAATAGCTTTTATGGGTTTGGGGCCATTCTTTTACCTATTTACCTACTGTTGGGGGTTTAGGTAGGGCAACATAGCATGGGCCGCATGCAGCGACACCAAGTAGCTTTCCAAGCCCCATGTGGCTTGACTCCAAGTCCTCAACGTGCATTGTCGTGCTGAGTTGTTTTTTTTTCGCATTGCCTTCGTACTTCGTTTCGCAGTCTCGCACCCCCCAGTTGCCCAAAACCGTCGCATCTAAGATCAGAGCCCGAAGCTCGCGGAAGCTAGAAGAGCCTAGTTCTCATGAGCAGGTTGAGACTAAGCCCTTGGCTCCAGCGCGACATGCAACCCAAACGACGCAACTACTACAGTTCAAGTTTTTTTCTGAAAGCTTTGTAGGACCCCTTGAATCTTGAATCATGTAGTTTAAAGTTTTCTTTGTTGCAGGGAGGACTTTACGCCCAGTTTCGCATACGCTCCCAGCAGCTGCTGTCCGTGCACGGTAAAAGACTGGGTTGAAGACTGCTGGTTTACCTGGACCCCAGAAAGTATGCAAAATAATAGCCCCTTATATCGGCTTTGGGCCATTATTTCACCTACTTTTGTGGGTTAAGGTAGGCTTCAGGGTTGGGCCTGGCAAGGACCAGTACTATTCCATGATAATCTGCGCACTATGCCTCGCCTCGATGCTCGCGACCCTTGCGAGTTTGTCCATCTTTGCCACAGGCGTGGTGGGCAGGGAGGGGGGGGGAAGGGGCCATCAGAGGTTTCAAGGGATTCATCTGCAGATGGGAACCCTAAACCCTAAACCCCTAAACCCCTAAACCCCTAAACCCCTAAACCCTAAACCCAAATCAATTCAAGATGGGGGGAGCCTCCAGAGGGATTCCAGAATTCGACGATACTTCTTTCCATCCCCGGCAATAACCTTCGCATGCTGCACATTCCTCTCAGCTTCGCCCCCTTATGGTATGGCTGCTACTTGTGAGATTCTGAAAATAAGGGGTACCCTCTTTTGGGGTCCTTATAATAAGGATCCTACTATTTAGGGTTTATGAGTCCCCTATTTTGGGAAACCCCCCACTTCAGCACCAGGAAGAACGATAGAAGCGGCACCCGAAGCTCTGCTCTGAAGCATAGTTCCGAGAATCATCTGCGAAGTGCCTGTCGGGTTCGTCGCCAGTAACCTTGCATAGCAGGCTACTGTCTGTCCATATGTCCGTGATATCTGGGCCAATATTCGTGGGTTCTTCTATTCAGGATGCTTGTAAAACATATTTACACTCTATGTGAAGGATTCCGTATTGCTGTGGGGCTGCCATAAGCCCTAAACCCTAGGCCCTATAAACCCTGAACCCTAAACCCAAAAGTAGCCCACTCTATATAGGAGCATGGTCCGTGGGGACAAGATGTAGATCTCTCATTTCTTCCGCCCAGGCCGGCGACTTTCGTCAACCCCTTGGACTTCCCTAAATAAACCCCCCAAAACGGGTTTAGGGTTTAGGGTCCCCCAAAAGGGGTCCAAAGTACCTTTTGTGGTAGACTGTGGTAGGGTTCTACATTAGGACAGCTTATTAATAAGGCTTCCGAATTATGAAACCTTACGACATTCTACCACAAAAGGTAAATTATGATTTGGGAAAGTATTCCCCATAACAGTACCTTGGGGCCCTTTGGGAATCCTGAAGGCCTAAGACGGTCGACCAGATTTAGGGTTTAGGGTTTAGGGTTTTCTGTTCGAGAAGCTACTGTTGATGATATAAATCCTGCATTACCTTAAGGGACCCTAAACTATGCGAATTATGGGTATAATCCTTATTATGGGTAATGCACAGGATTTATATCATCAACTTTATGACCTTGCTAGGGTGCTTGGAGGATCAGGGGTCTCGGTAAGGTTAAAGGTACCCGAAATGGGGTCATAAGTACTTTGAAAACGTGTTGCGCTATACTTAAAAGCACCATGGTGATTACTAAGTCCCATGATCCTAAAGGTAGAAGATTCAGGGACCCTAAACCCTAAACCCTAAACAGTGAGGTGGAGAGAGCCGACTCAAATGCACCTGAACCCCGGCAACCATGAAGCCGCAGCACCCGCGGGGCCTTAGAATCCGTAATATAGGCGCGTTAATAATTAGAATAGGGTTTTGGGGCCCATTATACTATAATTAGAGTAAGGAGCCCCCAAACCCTATTCTAATTATTCAGGCCCCTACATTAATTACCCCCGGGGCCCCCGTTCTTGAAGGGCCTTCCTTTTGTAGGATGCCTTTCATGTTTCGAAACCAGGCTCTACATTAGGCAGTGAAACCCAGCAACTTTACCCTCCACCCACAATCCCTTACTCACCTTGGAAGAATGTCGTTATTATCCCCATATACCTATAAAGTCTCCATTCTAGTTGCTTTTGGAGTTTACTTTATAGGATCCAAAATCTAAACTTGGTTAAAATTGGTAGTCCCTATATACGTACAAGACTCTGCAGCATAGCCTCAGGCAGACATCTGCTGATGATGCGCGGCAAGAAGTTCCATTTCTTCCTATCGCATCACAAGCAGGCCTTTGGGGTGATGTAAACAACCCTACACCCTAAACCCCTAAACCCAAAGCCCGTAAACCCCTAAACCCTAAACCGTGTGGTGCTGCCATTCCCATGAGTTCCTTCGTGTTTCTTTAGACACCAACACCTTGTTCTGATGCGCCAGGGCTTAGGACCTTGGCATTGAGGACTTTGTACTCAGGGGATTTAGGGGTAAGAGCGTTTTGTTTTGTGGCTGCAGAACTGTCGCTCTAAACGCTTAAATTGGTGTTTCGGGCTCGTGTGTATGGGTTTAGGGTTTGACGGGGAGCTATTACAAGGCTTAGGCGCTGGGGTCTTGGGACAAACTTGCTGTCAAAGCCAGCTTTTGTCAGAAACGTTTGAGAAACATAGCTTTCAAGGTTCAGGCTTGAGGGTAAAGCTCTAGACCCTACCACATAGGGCCCTGCTGCTTTGAGCTTTCGTACACAAACTCCCAAGCTTTACAAAACCTTAGCCCTACACAACCTTACACCCAAACCCCTCCACTCTAAGCATCTACAAGCGCAGCCCCGTTCCCTCGGAACCCCAACACCCCCCAAAATCGTAAGCCCCAACCCGATGCCGACACCCACAAGGTCCCAAGTGCCCAAGCTGGTTGGCTCTTGGGACTGTAGGGTGTAGGTAGGGTTTAGGGCTTAGGGGATTCGGACTTTAATTTTTTTTGGGCTTCTATATGAACCCCTTAATATGCGGCTAAACGGCTAAAAGTTTAACCGGTTAGGAGGGTTCAGAAGTCATCCAAGAGAGTATAGCGTCCTGAGATCTAAAGGCGTACTGTTCGATTACTTGTAGGCTGAACCCTTAATTTTTACTTTCCCCCACAAAACACACCATTTCAAACTAAACCCAAAATCCTCACCCCAAATCGTAAAACAAAACAAAAAAACGGACACGGCTGCAACGGTAGAGGCGGCTGGCAACCTCGCGCGCTTGCTGAAACTGGAGCTGCAGCAGCGTGGCTTCGCCGTCTTCCTCGACACGGAGGGTTACATAGAGGTTTTATCAACTTGTTCATGGGGCTGTATGGGATTTGTTTTTTTTGGCATGTTCCAGGGGTTTCTGTTTCCTGTTAGCCATTAACGGGGTCTCTTAGGCGCTTACGCCTGTATGATCCCCGAAGCTCCCAATCTTAATTACTGTATTCACTGCAGCTTCAACTCCCGAAACCCTACGGTTTAGGGGTTTTGGATTCAGGGTTCAGGGTTTAGAGTTTAAGGTTATGGAGTTGCCCAAACTGGCGGAATCCGTAGCCCTCGAAATCTTAAAATCTGAAACCTCCATCCAGAAACCCTCATGACTCATCCCAAAACATCAAATTTCAAATCGTGACATTAAACAGTAGGACCGCATAGGGATCGCGACCCAAGGTTATCTGAAAGGGTTGCGCGAGTGAGTCGTCGTCATTGTATCACAGAAGTCATACCATGTGTTGTACAGATCGCTTCTGTACTCGTCGTACTAGTAACTTGTTAAACGTGCAGTGTCAGTATCAGCAGCAGCAGTCGTCGTCGTAAGAGTAGGTCGCCGCAGCAGCAGCAACGACGGGGACGACGACGACGACTACTTCTGTTGCGACTCGCACGACGACCTTCACTAGTACATACGAGTATCAGTGGTTCCTTGAAGTCCTAGGTGGTACTAGGAAAGTGAGCCCTCTTAACCCTCGTTATGGCTCTCTTAAAAGGGACCTGATTGAGAGGGTCTATATCCCCAAGGGTCCCCCTAATCCTAACCCTAAACCCTAAACCCTAAACCCTAAACCCCTAAACCCCTAATCCCGAAACCCTAAATCCTAACTCCCATGAAGGACGACCTCACCGACTTGACACAGCTCTTCGTCACTTTGAATCGCAACGTCGAAGCACTTCTGGTCCTCGCGACTACGCAGGCATCCGACAAGGTTTAGGGTTTAGGTCTGAATGCCGCGCGCTGTTTGTACTGCTTCTGTGATGGCTTAAACACCAAAGATTTGCCAGAAAGACTTCCACCCAAGCACGAGCCGTAATCAACATCAAGGTTCCCAGCAGTAGCTTGAGCCTGAGAGCCCTAAATTCGTAGTCTGACCTCTGAATCTTCAAGTTGTCCGGCACAGGGAGAGGTGCCTCCCTAGATGCAAAAGAACCGCGAGTCTAGATCGAAAGCCTGTGGGGCAGGTGCTGACTCGAAAACGGTGTGTCGCGGAGATTGTGACTGCGAGGCACAGACTGCTCCAATCCCTATCAAACTAGTTTTGAGCTCCAGCTCTTAGTAGTAGAGTAGGTAACCTTTAACCGTTTCAAAGCTAGCCTTTAGCTCCCCCGGTATACTGGACAACTAAGAGCCAATTCGCTGGCAACTGCTTTGGGTGTTTGGGTCCCATCGACGAAGGTTTCAGATTACTTTGCAAGCTTTGTGCCGAATCTCCGGCCGCAAGGTAAGAATATCAAGAACTCAACCCTAAACCCTAAACTGCAAAGACGTAAAGGGAGGCAGCAGGAGATGTAGCAGTACTCACAGTCGTAGAAGTGGTGATGGTGGTCGTGGTGGTCGTGGTGGTGGTGGCACCGGCAGCAATGGTGGCACCAGTGGTGGTAGTAGTACTAGTAGTACTAGTAGTACTAGCAGTAGCAGTAGCAGTAGCAGTAGCAGTAGCAGTAGCAGTGGTGGTGGTGGTGGTGGTGGTGGTGGTAGTGATGATAGTAGTAGTATTAGTATTAGTATTAGTATTAGTATTAGTATTAGT
>CAJNJA010037752.1:0-27703 GCA_905231915.1 Symbiodinium necroappetens
GATACGCCGATCCGGGCAGGAAATACGCCGATACGCTGGTACGCCGATACGCCGATCCGGGCAGGGAGGGTATATCGGTGTATCGGTGCGGAGCTGTTTACGCGACGCGGTCTGCGGGCTCTCTGGAACATAGGGGACCCTAATATAGTACCCTAGATAGTAGGATCCTTATTTTCAGGACTCCAAAATAAGGTACCCCTTATTTTCGGAAAGTCCCAATTCCCGCCGGATGATAGCCAGGTTACAGAAGCGATTCGTAACACTTAGGATGTTCAGGGATGGTTCTGGCTAGCTCTCCATGGGGCGGGTTCACTTCTGCGAGCGGATACCCACGCGCCAACAAGAAGCCTTCAAGCAACGTGTTCGATGGCCCTGCTGCAGTCACTGCGAACAAATTGATTTGCCGTTTGGGTCTACTTGATATCTCTCCTCTCGTCGAGCTGGGTAGGGCTCGAGCATAAATTGATGCTCGGGGGGAACGAGAGCACTATCCATAGGAACTCCTTTAACATAGTCATTGCACGGCGAAACCGAGCGATCAATCCGAGTTCCGCTCAATTTCGGTGGATTTCTCACCTCAGGCGGCGAAACCAATTCGGCCATGTTGGGTTTCAACTACGGCTCGTCTTTTTGCTTTGGAAAAGGAATGTTCTTCACGCTTGACCTTGCTTGTCAACGCAAGATTAGGGTTTAAGGTGCTGCGTACGATGTCCGCCGCTACAATCTGACGGAAACCTGGATTATCAAGACAACGACGAATATGATGAATGATGACGGTAGTAATGGTAGTAATGATGTCGTTGGACTCCTATGAAGCCCTTACCACTCCAAGAGATCACCCGCCAGGAACAGGAATCTGTATGGAAAACGGAAAACAGCTCCTCAAAAAGGGCAGAGCAACATCAGACCGTGATCAATGCAGCAATGCCCAGAAATCAAGCGGGAGGTCGCTGTGCACTTGGACCGCGCAAGAAAACAGGGGAAGCTCAACAGAACTGGGAAAACTTGTTCGTCGAGTAGCTCGTTCCCTTTGCTGTTTTTAAGTTCCATCAGACTCTAAGTTCTGTATATGCAGTATAGTAGAATATTATTAGAAGATTACTTAAACAGAATTCGACCGATCCCTGCCTTGTCGATGTGCTCGACAGCTGCAAAAATTCATGGCGCCGGCCATCAGCACATCCTTGCCTCTGTGCTTTATGGTTTCTGAGTTGGCCTTGCCACCTTCTCGAAAGGCCGCTTTTCAAGAGAGCACTACAATCACTACAACAGAGCATGTGCTCTTCATGTTGACGAACCCATACCCAACCTCCCCCGAGGCCGGCACGCCAGCCCAGCAGGCGGAAGTCGTTCCGCAACGTCCGCGAAAGCGCCTCTGCCTCGAATGCACACTGGCGGCACACATCTCCACACCTGCACCCTGCACTGCACTTGCATGCCATCAGCAAAAGATGATCATATGTAGGTCTGCACAAGGAAGCTCCGTTTTTCTTTTCTGCCATAGGCCTACAAGCTTTCAGCTTCGCTTCTACTGCTTCTGCTTGAAGAGCGCCACCCCATCGACCACATCCGGCACTTCGGGGTCTGTGGCATCGTAGGTGTCCTGGATGGCTTCAATTTCGCGGTCGGAGCTGTGGACAAAGTGGCAGGTCTTCATGTACCAGGAAACAGCATCCACATCCCCCGTCAGCTTGGCATAGCAAGCACGAATGCTGGTGTCCCCGGAGACTATGTGCACGTGCTCCAGGCTTACAAACTTTTTGTAGGCGGTAGAATCCAAGAAGTGCCACTGCTCCTCTTTGTGTTCCTTGCATGCCTTCAGGAAGAGTGCTCGCTGCTCTTCTTTGCCGCACTTGGCACCAAGCACGTCGCACTGCACCTCGCCAGCGTAGCTTTGTAGCAGTGACGGTCCTGGCTGTGGGGCCCGGTCTTGGCCCACTAAGAGCGCATCTTGCTGCGTTTCCTGCTTTGCATCGTTTTCATAGAGTTTTTCGCGTTTCTCTTTGGGTTGCACGCTGTTGCAGAGCCGCTCGCGGCTGGAGTCCTTTAGGATGGTGCCTTCTGCACAGCACCGGGCGTTCCAGTCGAGCCTCTCCGAGGGGTCGAAGAAGGGCCAGAGGCGGCAGATGCGATTGTCCCAGCCGCACTCCTGCCCACAGCAGGTGAGGACTTCGGCCTCCGCTTTCTGCACAACATGTTTGCCACAGATCTCCTGGATAGTTCCCGCTTTCGAATCCACACTCACAGCTGCCTCCACAAGTTCCAGAGTTGCGGACTCCATTAATTCCAAGAGGTCGCGGCACTCATCCGCGCATACGCTATTCAGCAAATCCTGCCAGGAATGATCCGTCCGGCTCACCCCGTCCACCAAAACCTGGTACGCACGGGTTTTCTCTCCGGGCTCTGGGGCATCGATGCTTTCGTGCAAGCCCAGGAGCTCCTCGTCAGCAAGCTTTGGCGTTATCTGCTGCGCCAGAGCTGCTTGGCAGATCTTTTCGCGGTCGTCATGTTGGAGCGCGTCCTCCACTCGAACGCCAATGCGCCATTGTTCACGCCTCTCTTCCAGGGGCAGCTCTTTCTGGACTAATGCGAGGAGCCCGGTGCAGAACTTCAAAGCATCATTGGTGATGTGATCGTAAGCACTTCGCTGCTTGATGGTCGCGCCTATCTCCTCCTTGGAGTAGCACCTGCCTCGGGAAGGCGGGGTACTGCAGTGCATGGGGGCAGCAAGCTACAACGCAGTCTGAGGGCCCCCGCACACGCAGCCCGACTGCTAAGGCCAGGGCAACTGCCAAATCCGGAATGCGTCTCCAGTGGGATGCTTTCAGGAAGCTTGCCGCAATACGCAGGATCTCCGACAAATTCGTAGACACATTCGCACCCGCCGTACTTTGCAACGCCCCCTGCGTCTTGGCACCGCTGGTCGAACTCCTTCTGCGTGAGACAGCGGCCTCGGCACTGGAGCTGCTCTGCCTTAAATTTGATATGTTCTAGGGCTTACTCGGACCACGGACCAGCGCAGCCTCTGAGGCCTTGGCACTGCCTCGGTTCCACCACGTGGGAAACTTGGAAGCTTCCACCCCAGACGTCGCTGCGGGAAGACGGTGGAGGGCAACCTGGTCCAAAGAGCTGGGTATCACAGCGGCATTCTGTACCAGTGACAGTGAAGGCGCCCGGTACTCCTGCATGAGGCGAAGCAGGGAGTTGACCGTTTGGGAGCCGTGAAGGAAAGCAGTGCAGCGGCGCTCCTCCGCAGCTCTCCCGGTCGAGGTGTGGTCGCACGCCAATTACAGGAAGGAACACACATGCCGTTTGGATCCTGAGCCGATGCGGCACACATTGGCACACAGTCTGCGTACTACATCCGTTGAAGCCGGTGAAATTAGCGGATGTACGGCTGAAACACCCCAGCGTAACCACATCTTCAATCTCTGACGTAAAAGGCCCAAAGTGTGGCCGAGCCGTTTCGCTGAATAGGGTCATGTAGGGTCTGGCATATTGTCTTTAAGGGCAAATGCACTCCCCTTCCAGCCAAGCTTCAAAGACTTTGCAGCCAACGTAGACATGTGCCACGGGCCGGCCACGGAGACTTTGAAGGTCAAAGTCTGCTTAGAGCCGAGAATGGCTCGGGGCACGCACGGCAAACATGAATGTCAGCCTAAAGCGGTTAAGCGATGCTGCGAAAAAACAGCGTCTCCATGTCCCCCTAGCCCAAAGACAATCGCTACTGCTACTGCTCACGTTTCATACTGCTCCCCGAATACCCGTGTCAAGCTCAAGCTCTCGCCAAACCTCACAGGGCTTTATGTACTATATAGCAGTCTCTTCATCGAATTTGCGACATGAAGCCCAATATGTGGCTACTCCTTCTACCCGAGTTCATGCGGGATGTGTCTTGGACCCTGGGTGGCTTTCAGAACGACTGATGCCCGACACCTGAGCTCTTGGACCCAATGTGGGCGGGGTACTTGGGAGCTATGGCATACTTATAACTTATACCCTCAGGTCATGCAGGATTCTAGCATCATCGGTCGGACTCAGCAAGACCCTTCAACAAGACTTCAGGGTAGACTTGTGAAGATCTGGCGCCGATGCAAACTTCGACTGCACAACATTCGCGCGCCGATGCTGCAAGGGCGCTGATTAAAAAAACATACCTCTTCCCGAAATGGTTCCTATTTGGAAACTTATTACCCTCTAGGTCAGGGTTCTTTGAGGGTCGATCTTCTTGTGAGGTCCCCTGGAGATCTACCTGAGTCATACTCGGAGGCTCATGGGTACTTGTGAACGGAATCGCGCGTACCCCACACCCGATATGCTTTCGGTTCTGTCGGGCGACTTTCAAATCCTCCCCAAAGCACTGTCAAAAGGAACATAAACCCCGTTCGTTAAAGGAACCCTAACCCCCCTTGAATTGAAAAGCATCCTCCCCAACATGAAAGCCCTCGGAGCAGCCCCTCTCCCTGAAAGTAAGCTTCCGCATACTCAGGGCCACGCCCTTCGCGAGGTCTTTCGTCACCTCGCTGCAGCAGAATCTCATGCGCACAGTATCTCTTCGACTCAGCATATCTTGAAGCTGGGGGCACGTGCTCCACGCACACTTTACATACATCTACTAAACCCTACGCTGTAGAGCCCGTATTAGACCGGGGACCCAACAACAGGACAGTAACGTGCACTGCCTATAACATGAAGAGCAAGGCCCAGGCCCACAGCAGCTTGACAAACAAAGCCCGCCTGGCGCAAGACGAAACAGTGGCCGAGCAGGTAGCTACATGCAGCGGCACAAGCCATTTTACTGTGTTTCCATTTGATTCTCCATCATTTGTAATGGAAAAACCAAATGGAAACTACAATAGTTTCCAGTTGCTTTTCAATTCTTTCAGCCAGTAAACGGAGTCTCACATAAGTTGGCACGGCACAGCTCCGCCCCTACAGTGCACCGGATCCTTTTCTGCCGGAACTCCCTCTGAGGGTCTACTCTTTAAGCCCCCGTTGCTTCGCCAACTCCGCCTGAATCGCTTCCTTCTCGGGGCCTGTGCACTCGGAAGACGCCACGCTAGCGCTGGCGTTCTTCCGCGAGTACAGCCCTTCAGGCTTGGCCCCAAGATCCAGAAGCTCCCTGACCAGCCGCACGCTGCAGCGGCAAGCCACGAAGGGCAGCAAGGCATATTTCTGGGGCTGCAGGTCCATGCCGTGCCTGTGAAGAAGCTCCGTCGCCATCAGGAAGACTTCGTCCGTGACCTTCTCCGCAGACAGGAGGTTCATCAAGATCCTTGTCAAGGGGCGTCCGGGGCGTCCTGCGTTAAGAGGCAAGCAACCAAGCAGTAATCAAGCGCGCTTGTCGACTTGGCTACTGCGCTATGTTGATACACTTATGCAACACAAAAACTACAAGAAAGCAAGCCTACAAGACCTCATGCCATCCACACGTCGCAGTCTTCGCAATCACGGCCTGCGAGTTCGTCCACCTTCTCCTCCCCGTCCAAAAGCAGCTCCACAGCCGCCAGGTCGGGTCGCACCAGAGCTTTCTTCAACGTCGGTCCTCCGAAGCAACGGCAACCCAAAAGGGAACCCAGCCCCGCTCTGCAGTATCCCCCCCTGCCTCTGCACTCGTTGTACGATGCATTGTCCATCTGCTTCAGAATGGCCAGGACATCCCAAAGGGCGGTGTAGTTCTGCCTTCGCTCAGCGGTCGTGCTCTGGGCCTTCTGCTGGCACGCCTCGCTGTTCATGGCGCGCTCCTTGACCACCGTCATCAGCATCGAATCATCACACGTGCTCGCGTTGGCCGCAGTAGCACCATATTCTCTGAACAGCTCCATGGCCTCGGCGTGGCAGTGGCGGCCTGCGGCCAGCATCCCCGCAGTCCTGGCAGCGACGTCCTTGCTCTTGTTCAGAAGCTTCCGGAGTGTCAAAACATTGCCTTGGACCTCAGCCGCGAGATGCCGCGAAAAGAGTATGTCTTAGTCTTACTACAAAACACAAGCCGAGGGGGTGAGCGCTTGGGCCCTTTCCAAGGTGTCGCTGGACACTTAATGCCGCGGTTCAATGGGGCTTATTTGTGTCGTCTCATCTGCAGCCACGTCCCTTGCCAAACGGAGGAATGAAAGGCGACAAAACAAATGCGAATCTCTTTTAAGCGATCCTGCTGGGGCACCGCTGCGGTCTGCAAAGGAGTCACGCCTTGGAAGATCGCATCCGGGCTGGCATCGAAGCTCAGGAGAATCTGAACATGTTCAAACACAAGCCACACTGCCACACTCAAAAACATGTCGATCTCCATTCATCCCGTCCAGTCCTCCACTCCCGCAGTGAAGTTTAGCAGAATCGCTTGGGTAAGCCATCCCTCATCCACGCACGGATTCTTCCCGGCACCTTCAGGGGTAATGTGGTGTCTTTAGCCTGTCGCCTGCTGCAATATGCTGCGGATGCACTTTTCAACCCCAAGGCCTTCTGTCATGAATAGAGTATTGTTCAAAGCAGACTCGTTGAGAAGATCCATGGCAAATTGAAGGCACAGAGAGGCGGAGCGGGCGACGGACATGTCGTAGCGCCCCGTACGTGGGAGGTAGTGCTCGCACCACTTCCCGCAGCCTGTGTTGTCCTTGCGGATGGAACGGAACTCTCGCTTTGTCACGGTGTCACAGCTGCCAGGCTCCTGCAGATCCGTGGAGACAGTGAGGAAGCGCGGGTCCGAGACGGATACCTCAACGTCATCTAGCTTACCATGGCCACCACAGACTGCGTAGTCCGTCCGCAGGTCTGGGCTGAAGCTTGGAAGGAGAAACTTGTCCTCTGACTGTTCTTTGGAATGAAGAAATGGCGAGGGAGCCCCGGACAATAGCATTAGTGGTACCTCCAGGACTTCGGAATTTGTCATATCCTGGGTCACGCCGATCTGTATAAGCTTGTTGTCATCCTGCAACGCCTTTAGAGCGCCAGTCAACCGGAATACTGTATTCAAACTGTGGTTCTCCGAACTTTCTGCAGCAAAGGCCAACCCGGAAGTCAGGCGGACCCATTTGCCACTGAAGCGGGTGTCTTGCAGCCACTGGAGCATGCCGCTGTCCATCCCTGCCACCCCTGCTTTTCCTGACTCAAGGAAAGAAGTGGTCCGCCGTGACAACTAAGCCTGTAATTAGGGTTTATAGTGTTTAGGGTCCTCCGGGCTTAGGGTCCTCCCACCTGCCTAAGTCTGCGTAGATCGTCTGGTCCGCATTGTGCTGGTAGATATAAAAGGTTGCGTTCCCGACATGCACCTCTTGTTCCGCGACGCACTGGCTTTGGTGGCCTGCGTCACACTCAGGTAACTTTCGTAAACAAGACTGCATGGTTCGGCAATTTACAGCCCTCAGAGAAATCCGCACAACCTGAACCCTCGCAACACGGGAAGAAATCTCGAAGCCTACGGGCGTCTACGCTTTCAGAACGAAGGCCTGCTGACAGCTCACAGCCGCGTGTCTGGCCCAGCCGTGGGATTTCAGCTGACGCAGCGCCGTTCTGTTGGGGCTTCGAGGGTGCTGAAGGCTGCGTGGGCGGGGTTCGTGTGTTCTACTTTGTCCTGGAACTTCCATGACACTACTTTTACATCGTTAAGAATTCACCTTCATTGCGGTCAGGGACCTCTTGTCGGGCCATCTTTGGGGTGATGTCACACTCTAAAGAAGGGTACCAGAAGCTTTGCTCGGATTTTTGAAGGGATGGATTTCTCTAGTCCATTGGCAGAACATGCCAGGCTATGTAAAATCGACTTTATGTGGTTTGCAACCTAGCCCTCCTGGAAGGGAGAGATCATGGGCGCAAGCACCAGGGAAGTCATCGTGACGAGCAGGGTGCCGTTGTTTGAGAGATCGATGTCTGGGACATACCACAGGCGGTGTCTTAGCTGGTACTGCAGCCGGTGCTCTTCATGGAATACCTCCCCGGCCAAGTCCGGATACTTGACTTTGTCGAAGCTGGCAGAAAGCCCGATGGAGATGGCCTCGCCCACACGCAGAATGTGGATGACATAAGTGGTAGTGACGTAATCTCCTACTGCATGGAACATCAGCTGAGAATAGAGGGGTCCACTTGGAAGCGACAGCTGCTGCTCACCCGATGCTGTCACAATAAGGGGCTCCTCATCAGTCAGGAGAGGGTGTACCAGCTCGATCTGTACACTGCGTGTGAAATCTCCAAACTGTAGATCTACGGTGAAAGAATCTGCATTTTGGTCCAGAAGTAGCGTATTGTGGAAGGACTGGCTACCAGACGGGGACATAAGCTTCCCCCGAGTGAAGCTGTAAGCCACAAGTTCTCCTCGCAGTTGCAGTACATCGAGCGTGATGCGTGCGACCAGCATCAGGGCGATCACAACAACCGAAAGTGTGAGGCACCACACCAAAGAGAGGCTCTGTGCCCTTTGACTGGATAGAGTTTTTGGTGTTGTAGAAGTGATTGGCATGGCCTTGTTTGCGAACTCATAGATCTCCTTGCTTGCAAGCTGCGGCTCGCGCCACTTCTGCCGCACCGAACTGGTGTCGTACATCGCCTTCGCATGCAATGCGAGGCCTGCCAAGAAGCCCAGCTCAGCCGGTATCTGCTTGCTTGAAACCGTCGTCAGCCTAGACAAAAGTGTGCCGAGCATGGTGACCTGGAGAATAGCGAAAACAATCACAGTCTTCGTGCTTGCCATTCGCAAGCTCAGCAAATGACGTTCTGTCTGCAGAACTTCTTCGTACTGAGTGCCCAGCACGCTGGTTCTGTAACGCTCCAGCATCACCAGAACGTGCGAGGTTACCGTACCAAAGACAAGGTACATCATGGCTGGAAAGCTATACATGCCCGTGAAGTACTCCACCAGAATCCACTGAGACGTCACATGTACAGACAACATGACCAAAGTGCTTCTCAAAAGCACCGGCAGCGGAGGCACTAAGTCGGGATGCACCTTGAAAACTGCTTGGGGCATTGTCTCGGCGTTCACAGCCCGAGGTAGAAAATCGTCCTCCTGCCAGGTTCGCATGGACGCTACATCCGCTACAGAGCAAAGAACACCCTTGAAAACCCCACGAAGGCTTGTGCACTGGCGTGTACCCACTTGTTCAACAGCTGAAACACAAGGGAGCCTGGGCACACAGACATAGGAACAGTGGCACAAAACACTTCACCACGAGTTGCGAAGGTCAGCTCGAGAAACCGTCACAAAGGTCGGAGAACCTGTGTGCAGAAGGGACAACGCGACAAGACTTCAAGCAGCGCGCTCCCTCCCCGCTTGCGGTCCTTGGTGAGGAGAAGCCACCCGGCCGGCTCTTCCACCCGAGCCCAGAGCTTCTGAGTCGGCTTACCTAGCATAGTCTTCACGGCCTCTGCCCAATCACCTCTGAAAATCCAGAAGCTCAGCGGTAGCTGTACCTTTCCTCTCTGTGCTTCTTGCACTATAACGCAGCTACCTGCGTCCAGGGGCTCATGGTCCACCTGCTCCCCAGTTTCGCGGTACCTCGCCAGCAAACCGCAGCAAGCCTAGCAACATGCAACCCAACCATCCTAGCCGCACTCTGCTAACCGCTTCCCGACTTCAAATCCTTCGAGGAGGAGTCACTCAGCTACTGAAAGCTGCCAAGGCACAGATGGGCGTGCTGCGTCAAGCAGCATTTGCAGGGGAATGACCAGTTCACTGCACTGAATACCGAAGCCTTGCCATCTCCATCACCTCCACCCTTCGTAAGCATCGCGTAGCCGGCGACGAGACAGAGAGCCAGCAGCGCCAATGAGCCACATGCGAGAACCACTTCCATTGCAAGGAGAAGCAAAGCTGGCGATGAGCGGTGGCGGTCAAGGGAAGAATACCAGTTCCCAGCCAGAGAGCTCGGGTAAAAGGGCAGTGGTTCAAAGGGCAATCTCGCAATGCATCTTGACATGCTTGAGGAGGGAAGCGCAGGTTGACACAAAAACAGGGTCTTGAAGGCTCCTCTCGCGATCGGCACCAGCAGCGCCCGCCACTGAGAGCTCACGTTTCGAGGATCTTCCGGGTACATGTGCAGCTCGACGGCGGGCATGTGCTCCTCTTCGCCAGGAACTCCAAGAAGAGCTTCTCGCAAAGTTCCGGTAGACAGCTTGTTCTGGGCGGCTGCCTGCAGCATGGTCTTCGCCTGCTTCACCCGGAAGCGCTGTGCGAGCTGAGCGCGACGGGCTTCGGTGGACTTTTTTACCTGTCAGGACCAAAAAAAGCTTCCGTGGACCGCCGCCCTACCCCCCGGAAAAGGTGGAGAAAACGGATATCCCGCATAAGGGCTCTTAGAAGCAATCCTGGATGAGTGCAAGACACCAGAGTTTGGCTTCTGCTCTCTATAGATTCTTGAAGCCCACCCTTCAGAGGTCGGGCTTTCCTCGAAGCAAGGCAAAGACTACTTGGGACCCTTGCCGGCTGCACCCAGCCAGGCCTTCACAAGCTTCACGCCACGCATGCGCTCATCACAGTTGGCGGTCTCGGCGAGGAAGAGCTCCCGGGATTTCAGGAAGGTGAAGCCAGGCTGCTTCAACACAAGGGACCGCAAATCCAGGTCACTCCTTGCAGGTCTGCACTTAAGTGGAGGTATCAAAGCACCAGACAGCTCAAAGGTCTCAACCCACAGCTCAAAGGTCTCAAGTTGAGGAGCCGACTCTACGATTAGCTGTGTCGAGGTTCTGAGTGGCGCTTGGACACTCACCACCCTCTCTCTGCACAAAGCTATGCAAGCGATTGGCGGCCCCAGGGTCACGGACGGCTTGGCACTGAGACCAATACAAGAGTTGCCAAACGATGCAAGTCGCTAACATGGCACGAAAGCTATGTCTACAAGGGTGCGCCGGACGTGCCGGCTCGCTTCAGCTGAGCTCTCCGCTCGCTTCCGAAGCCGCGCGCGCCCAGTTTGAGCCCCTCAGATTGCGAGTCCTACCGCCTCCAGCTTGCAGAATCGACAGACTTCGAAGTAAGGAATTCTGACCTTGTCTCGAAACAAGCCGTAGCCCAAACAGAGTGGAGAGCTGAACACCCTCCCGAGAGAGAGGAGATCCGGTGAGGATAGGGGTGCCGACGGACGACACGACGGCGCGACGACCAGCAGTGGTGGTGAGGACAGGGGGGTGAGGACCGGCGGAGAGGATTCCGGTGAGTAGAGGCGGGGACGGATACACAACGGCACCACGACCAGAGGACGCCGGTGAGGATAGGGGTCAGGATTCCGGTGAGGATAGAAGGGGTAGGAGGGGACGGATGACACGACGGCGCGACGACCAGCACTGGTGGTAAGGACTGGGGGTGAGGATGGGGTGAGGATACCTGTGTGGATACCTTTGGACACCGATGTGGATACTTTTGTGATGCCGATATGGATACTTTTGTGGATCGATGTGGACACCTCGCGACCACACGGACGCGACGAGGCGACGACACGAACACGCGTGCAGGACGCCACACAGGCGTGTTTGCAGCTGACCGGGCTTGGAGACGCTGCGCGATGACGACGCAACGACGAAGGGGCGAACCAGGGCGGGTGAACCGGGTTTACGGGTGAACCGGATTCAAAGGCGACGACGAAGGCGAACCATGGCGGGACCTACACCGGGTGAACCGAACGGGGTTCACCGGGACAACGACGCGACGACGACGCGAACACGCGTGCGTGTTCGCGGCAAGGGACGGGGGGGACCGGAAGACGCTGCGCGACGACCGATCGGTTCACGACGACCACTGGGTTGACATCTGGGTTGATACTCGGCAACTGCCGAAACTCGCTTTTGGATGCCGCCTCGCTTATGCCGGTGTCCTCTCGCTCGACTGGATTCAAAACCCAAAGGCGTTGAGCGACGGCCTCGGACCAAAAGCGAAAGATCCGTTGCTCAGAGGCCTGAGACTTCGTATTGGCCCATTGGCCCGAAAATTTCGGAGCGAGCGAATCGGAACTCGAAGATTGTGGACTCGGAGCGAACGGAGCGAGCGAAGCGAACCGAGCGAACGGAGCGGAGTGAAGAGCGGAGCGAACGGAGTGAGAAAGCGAGCGAATGGAGCGAACGGAGCGAACGGGAGGAGAGGAGTGAAAGCAAAAAAGCGTAAGCACACTCTGAGCGTTGAAGCATCACTCATACCGCAGCATCACTCTACCCCACATGCTGGCACAAAACGCCTGCCTCAGCGACTGCTTGCCAAGGTTGCCAACAAATCCTAAAACCTTGTACCTCAAACACGAAACCCGAAACCCTACGCCCAAAGCCCTCGACTTCAAACCCTATCTACTCTGAATCGAGCAAGTGCAGGAATCTGGCGCTAGACGACCGGCGTTTCCTGTGCAGGTGCTGGACTCGACTGTGGATATGCTCATTCTTTCTTATTTTAATGATTATGAGCATTCTTCTTGTCATCATGGTTTTCTCCACAGTTCCTGACAACTAACCATAGTTGCTGTTTTTTGTTTTGTCATTGTTGTTAACTTTGATATTCCACTTGTGTTTGACGTTCGTCTTGGGCACGGGAAATAATCGTAAACACAAAACCAGATGGCGATCGTCAGATCATCAAATCCCGAGTGAGATACGTAGCTGAAACCAATGACCTCTAGAAACCGTCAGCTCTGAACCCCAAAGAAAACGAAGTAGGCTCTGGCCTTTCCACTGGTATCCCCAATAAAAACACCCCAAACATGGACTCCCAATGCACTTAAGGAGAACCGGATAAACTGACCAACATCCTTTAAATAATAGCAAGAGTAAGCTTAGGGGGGGGGGGGGGGTTGCCGAAAAAACGCTCAAGATGACACCGAAACGACCTTTTCCACGTTGTAGGCTTATAAATGGGGAATTATTTGGAGCCGAAAAACTGCTTAAATTGCTTCAAAACAGTCGGATTCTGGAGACGCTTGTTTTGCGAAGCAGCCGCTCAAAAATGGCTCAAAAGCGGTCTCTCCGACTTTCTGCAAATTTAGTAATGTTTCTGCAAATTTAGTAATGTGGCCACATTAATGATTCAATAATGACTCAACATTGATTCAATAATGGCTCAATGATGACGCTGGAATGACGCCAGGGCAGCGCAGGGTAGGACAGCGCAGCAGCAGACCATGCAGGCGAGAACGAGCGAAGCAGAAGCAGCAGAGCAAGGCAGGACAGCGCCGTAGCAGACCATGCGGGCCCAGAACGGGCGCAGCAGCAGCAGCAGCAGCAGGACTTAGCATGCTTCAGGTTTGTTGCAAACATGCTTCAAGTTTGTTCACTTGTTGCTTGTCGCCACAAGGTCGCCACAAAGTCGCCACGGGGTCGCCACAAGGATTCCGGGGTTCGCCCGGCTTGAATCATGCTTACACTCACCCCGTCACAGCTGCAAACTCACAATGACTGCCGACATCTAACGCGCTCTGTTCTGGAACGATGCAGGCGAATCGGCAGTCCGCGCCGAAAAGATCAGACCTGACGCAAAAGAAAGAAGGACATGAAAAGATGGCTGAAGCAGATAGAAGACGTGAAATCATCAGGCAGGTCTACACAAACCCCAGGACAGGTTTCCGTAACCTAGATCAAACTCTGCGGCAGGCTAGTCGCTTTCTCCGTACCGGAGTCTTCCTACTTCGCAACCCCAAGTCCGAAACTAGTCCAAACATCGAAACCCTTAGTAGACCCTGAACCCTGGCTGAGGGCCTCGATGGTTCAGACCCACAGCTATTGCGAGCCTTTTTTCAGAGAAAATCGGAATGTTGGCACTACCTCGAGGGGCGATGACCCGTGCTAGAGGCTTTGAGGAGGAAGGCTCTCTACCCCAAACCCTAGACTCTTGAAGCTGAAAACCTGCGTTTTGGTGCGCGCCGCCCGGCTTTACTTCCGGTTTGAAGACATGCTGCTTTGTTAGCGTTTCTTTGGGGTGGACAGCCAGGTTACGACTGCTCCGCTGGGTTTTGTCGGGCTCCGATTGGGACCGGGGTTCGGTGCGGTTCGGAGGGCTGAATCTGGTGCAAGCTGCATGTCTTCAAACTATATTCCTATTGGGAACTTCTAAACAATGGCGATCCACACCTCTGCTCAATTGCGGTCACCCCTCGGTCAGTGAGAACGCAATCGCCGTTCAAACTGAAGTTGTGCAGTAGAGCCGGTAGAGCTCACATGGAGTGACTACCTTACTCACTGGACTAGCCGCTAGCATGCGTGAATTCCGGCGAGGTCATCCAAGAACATGTCAGTGGAGCGGCATGCCAGGATACCGCGGTGAGTGTCTTTGCCTAGACGTCTGGCCACGGCTTCGGCAACTACGGCAAACCTTTGGCGAAACTTGTAAACGAAACAGAATATGAGCCCATCATGGCAGACACTTGGCCCAACGAGAAAGAAGCCTTCTGTTCGAGTGCTTTCGTCCTGGTCCGTCAAAACAGGAGAGGAGGTGGCCTTGTCAGAGCTCCAATGGAAGAGATCGCCGACCAGGGCAGCCACGCTGCCTTGAAACCCGATGCATAGTATCGGAGGAGAAGCTGTGGAAAATATTCGCTGCACCTGGGCACGGTCATCTAATGCCACGGGATCTGTTGCGTGCTCCTTCGCATAAACCAGGTAGCCCTCATCAGCTTTTGCGACTTTGATCACCGTGAAGCCTCCATGTAACTTCGGCTGCGGGAGGCTTGCATCGGTCATGACATCTCTCAAACGTGCCCGTGTGTACGGAGCAAGCTCTTCACTTGGGTCTGGACTGCTTTCCTGCCAGCAGGGGCTGGCAGCTAGAACTGTAACTGGGCGCTTTGTGCGGGCAAGCTGTACTGCTGCATCAATCCCACTCTCGTATCCACCAATAACCACGAACTCGTCACCAGGAACATCCACCCAACTTCGCACAAGTGAGTTGTGCTGGCAAAGCTCCATTCCTTGGAAACCACCAGAGTCTTTCGGATATTGGAATTCACCTGCAGCCCAAATAACAAACTTACAGTGCACACTAGCCAACGTGGCAGCTGGAGCAACTTGCGAAGGCTTCACATGAACTTCAAAGCGAGGATGTCCTGGGACACCCAGCGGTGAGATCTGAGTCACATCTGTGCAGAACTGGATTGGAAGCTGGCTTTCATTTGCCACTGTCTCAAGATAATTGGCATACTGCTCGCCTTTTGGGTGTTCTTCCAGAAGGAATTTCGCAGGCGATGTATCTTGGGCAATGCTGTTGAGATCAAGGGAGCTTGTCCATCCAGCCTGATTGAACGAAGGGGATATGAAACGCATCTCTTCGGGCCATCTCCTGAAGCTCTCACCCACGCGGGCGCCGCGCTCCAGGACCAACATACGCTTGCGATCGATGCCGAACTGCTGGATGAGCATCAACCCCACTCCAACTCCAGATGCTCCTGCACCAACGATGACAACATCCAAATCATCGTCTTGTTGGCTCACCTGCGGATTCTTCCCGAGCACAGTGTTGTCTGATGCATGATGGATTTCATGCAGGTCTGTATCATCACCTGGCAGAAGCATCTGGATGATGCTCTTCATGTTTTGTTCCTCGATGCCTGCCACCTCATTTTCTGGGTCGATCTTCCTTGCCAGCACAAACATATCTCCGGCCTCCTGGAAGTCCGCACGACTTGGGTTCTCGCGGCTGCCGTCCATGATCTGATCCAACAGCGGAAAGAGCAGCGCATTGCCGCGTACCACGGCCGCCTTAGAAAGTAATGACCGATTTCTCAATACTGCCTCTGCCGCTGCTGCAGCTGCGGCGTAGTCCTTGGATCGCAGTAGGCTCTCGGCGCGGCCCACCATTGAGTCAACGTCTAACATCAGGCTGTCTGTCATGTCTGTTGTCAACGAAAAGCTAGTCTTGGTTCGCACTGTTGCCGTACCTGCGGCTATGGTGGAAGCAGCAGCGGCCGGTACAGTAGCAGCGGCGCTGGCAATAGTGGTGTGCTGGCAGTAGTCGCATTAGTAGTAGTAGTTGCAGTCGTAGTGCTAGTCGTCGTCCTACTAACAGTGGCGGTGGAAGTGAGGAGGAGGGACGAGGAGGAGGGAGGTGGAGCAGTGCTAGCAGCAATCGTTGTGGCCGAAGCCGAAGTCGGTGATATTGGCGTTGATGCTGCTGTAGACCCCGAGCATGACTTGGAGCATACACCTCTGAAACAGCTGCAGCGGGGACGAGGATGCCTGGCTTCAGAGTGCCGGCATGATCTCTCCCTGAAATCGAACACCATCCAGACTGCTACATGGGGCAACAGCCGCATCTCGAAACAGCCTGCAATTGAAAGCAACAAAAAGGCGTCTGCAGTGGGTCCTTTGCTGGCCGGCCTGGGCGATGCCAAGCGCGCCGACGCCAAGGCGCCCATGGCGGGGCAGTGCTTCCCGAAGGAGAGCTAGAGGTAGGACAGGTAGAGCCCCCCTTTTACTGGATCCAAGGCCCTTCTTTGGAACAAGGCAGATTCAGGGCATCGCTGAAAAGCTGAAGCCATCGGAAGGAGTGCTTCGATACTGATGGACAAAATCCCGGATTCAGGAATGGACCATGTTGGGCAGGCTAAAGACGACGTAGGATCCTGTCCCCGCGGGACAGGTGTATTCGAGGCAACCGTTGCTCTGGACACAAGTTGTGCAAAAACGGATCCCTCAGCACTGAAAAGAAAAAACACAGAGCCGAAGAGCTGATGTACCTGTTCTATCAACACAAGCAACAAAGAGACCGGTCTATGCATGAGAGGTTGACCTGGAATGCAGGGCATTGTAGAAGCAACTCACCTTTCTGATGCTGCTCGGCGCAATGATGCAGTCAGCTTATAAGCAGGTCTGGGAGATGAGACACTTGACAGACTTTGCCAGAGAAGCCTGCCTCTCTCTCTCTCTCTCTCTCTCTCTCTCTCTCTCTCGCTCGCCCCCTTTTGTGTATGGCGAAAGTGAAAAACATACGTCGTTTTTCCTGGAAGACTTGGACACATAAGTTCAGTATGGTGAGGGGTCAGGTGCGCCTCAGTTACCCTCCAGGTGGTCTTAAGCATAATCACATGTCCCGCATCGAAGTCCAGAATAACTTCTGAACAGACGGTGGTGAACTCGGTAGATCATGTCAGACACGAATACGTAACATATTTGGCAAGAGTATTATAGCTACATTGGAGCAACACCTGCACAATGATGTTTCTATCCACTGACAGTCTTCTTTGACTTCGCCGCGCGGCGATCTTACTTGGCACGTTCTGAAATCGCTTGGCTGATGGAATCAAACCGCGACAGCCACGAAGCAGAGCTTCTCGTAAAGACCCAGTATGAACATGGAGCATTTTGGATCGAGGATACAAGCGCAGGCATTTGCGTCTGGTCCATCGCAGCTAAACCTCCTGGAAGTATCTTTGGCTTCCTGGGGCTCTGAAGAGACATGCAACCACTTGAGCCCACCACGCTTGTGACGGTGGGTCAACTGTGTTTTGGTGCCAGGGCTTCTGGCTCCCATCGCAAGTGATTCGAAACGGAAAAGTCAAAATTCGCCGCTTGCGGGCGATCAAGTCACTCAAAACTTAATTCGGGCGTTCGCCACTGGCGTCACCTTCTCACTACCCGTCGGTTTCGGGGTTCCATATCACGCAGTACCTGGGTCCCATTTCTGGCGCTTGCAGCTCTTAAAAGCTCAGCTCTCTTTGCCAAGATGCTCGAGGCAAAAGGAGGTGTTGTAGACCGGAACATTGAAACCGTCCACAGTTGGCGGGTTGTTGTCCAAGGTTGGACAAACCGCCCTGAGCCAGGGCAACCATCATCAACCAGAGGCAAATCAAACCGTGCCGGGTTGCCTATCTGTGTCCACTGGAAAGCATGCTGTCACATTCCTCAGCGGAGCACGGACAAAGGAAACGAAGACGCTGCGATACGAGAACATGCCTCGAATGAACCCTGGGCTCGGTCAAGATAAAATAAAATGGCTCCAGATGAAGCAAACTAATCCTGTCTGCCTTCCGCCGCCTGAACATGCCGGCGAATACCCAATTCTCCGGAGACTCCAATACTCCCTAATTCAGTCCTATCTTGTAACGTGTAAAATGGGGAAGGCCCAAAAGCCCTCAAACCCCGAACTGATGAATTTGGTGGCCAAAGTTCCCGTCCGAAGCGTTGCGAGCTCCGCCGGTGGGATTGTTGAAAATTCCGCCGGAGAGGAGCCAATCTGTCACCTCCGGAGTTTCGGGAATCACGTGGCCTGCCATAGCATCTCGCAACGTATTCAGGTGGTCTTTCCTCCTGGAGCCCACAGGTTTAGCACTTTGGCACGTTAGATGTTGGAGGCATTGAGTTTCAGTGTTTAGGCTGGGTGCCACCACTCCTTCAGAACCCAGCTGCACCTGGGTGACGGGCGTCGGAGCCGTGTAGATATCGAAGTTTGGACCTCATGGGGGCAAGCTAGTCCTTGTAAGTTGCCTGCTTCCCAGTGCCAAGCGACAGTGATCGGTGTATGCCAGGTTGAAGGGGTACTTCGCAATGTTGGCCCAGTTGGCGAAGCCGGTGCGGTTGTTCATCGCCTTCAAGCCTCCAGGACTTCAAGGCTGCCCTTTTTTTGGATCTTCGGTTCTGGGAATAGAGTATCTAGCCATCTTTGCTGAACAATTCACTTGACATTGCTTCTACTGACCCAGATTCGTTTCGGAAGGCTTTCTTTTTTGGTAAGCAGATGGGGCGCCTTCAATCACAGGGAAGTTCCACCGCAAGGCCAGCAGGGGAAGCGGAGTCTCGAAGCCCTCAATGGTCCACTCGGCCTGGCGGATTCTCTCGAAGTCCTGCGCGCGGCGGCTTCCGCAGGCTAAAGTGCGTTGGCCACGACAGTCGAGACTTCCAGCTTTGCATGCTCTGTGAGGTCTGGCACCTGGACTTCCTCCAGGCCGGGGGGGGCGGGGGCGTGAAAGCGTATCCTAGTCTTTGTGGGGGCCATGGCGGGGGGGAAAGGGCGCACGTGCCCCGCTGACAACACACGGAGACGAGACGAGATGAGGTACACGACACAATGATAGACACACGCCCACATCAATCAGAACAGACTGAAGGTAGCTGTGCATTCTTAGCTGAGCCGGCCGTCTCTCTTGGGAGGGGCGAAACTTTGGCACTCTGCGCAGGCGATTACCAGCGGCTAAAATTTCCAGCCACTTGTTTGAGACTTCTGAATCGCGGGCAGCAGGAACGGCACAGTTGAACGGCGGTGACTGCACTCACTCAGCTCAGCCTGACCCTAACACTGCCCGGACTTCACCCACTCATTCGCACTCTGGTGTCCGGTGTCTCGAAGCCAATCTCTGCCCAGAGTGCTTTCGCCTTTCTGAAGGGCATGGGCGCCTTAGCTGCCAACGTGCATGAACCACTGTTGCCACATTATGAAAAGTTTTCTCACTGCCGGTACCCATTGCGTGCACATGCTTTCAAACTGTGAGAATTGGGCTCAGCTCGAGCACTGAAACAATGATTGAAGACATGCTGTAGTACGCGCAATTGTCACGGTGACCATCAGACTTTTCGCGCCGTTGTACGGGTCCTATAGCGACCATGTAAGACGCAATAACTATGATGATCGTAAAAATTCGGATCGCTGTGACAAGATCGAACAGAGTGATAGAAAGCCATCATGGGACATGCTTTTACTTTCGTGATGACAGCAGGTGAAAAGACATTCACAGGTCCAATGGTCATAGTTCTCACAACGACCACCTCCAAAGCCAAGACTTATAATCATGATAAAGACGCAGCCAGACTGGCACTGCTGCCAACACTACCGCTGTCACTTCTGCCGCTCAGCGCTTTCGGCTCGACCCTAGGACTGCAGACCTAACAGAGAAACAACGCCACTACCAAAGGCGAGACCAATCCGATTTCGTCGGCTCTGCTGAGAAGAGTAGTAGCACGCCTATGTGAATAAGACTTCAGCAAAAACGTGCAGCAGGAAGAAAATCAGCCTCAACGTGGGACGTGCGGCCTGCGTGAGTTGAAGCGGCAGTCGACCTAAGCTTCATTGAACACTCAGAAAATCAAATTGATGACGACATCAACGCAGCATCAAGCATGATACAAAGCTTAACACATTGGTCGTAGTTAGTTGTAGTGACGAGGGAACTGGTCACATGAACAAGCTTGCCAACAACAGCAAAGACGATTGCGCTGCAGGATTACCAGCAACAGGAGTTGTACGGCCTCTCGGCTTTTCTGTAGCGTAGTTGCCAGAAGAAAGTTGTCATCACCCCTCCTAACACTGTTTCGTTACTCCGGCAATTTTCGCTTGTTCTGGTGACATCTACTTCTTCTGCTGCTGGTACTTCGTCCGAAGATGCTTCCGAAGCCCTGAATGGAGCGACCCCAATCTACTTCTTGATCCAGTTACCGAATCTCCTTTTACTAGGCTTTGAGACCTTCCTGGCTCCCTCATTCACCTATTAACCCACGACTTTCATGTCGCGATCCCAACTTCTGAGGGTGCTTCGGCCCCGAGCCCCCTCTGAACCCCGGCCCTTAACACACCAAAACGCAGCGAGTCTTAAGGCCGGGAGGCATGGGAGTGCAGCAGGCTTACCGAAAGCCTCGCGATCGTCGACGCACCTGCCCAGAGCGAACAACTTCGTCGTCATCAAGGATCCCTTACTGAAGGCCTCTACCATATTCTCGCTTGAAGTTAAGACTGTCGGGGAAGCTTTCTTCTTGAACTTCGCATCAGTTGTCTCAGAGTCAAAAAACTGACCGCAGCGAGCGCCTTAGTTGCTCGCGGAATTCCAAGGCCCACTAACGCCATAACCTTTCACCGGGTAGGGTTGCACATATCTATCTGTATAAAAAGATGTCTAGATGTACATGTATATATACAAGTATGTATGTATGTATGTATGCATGTATGCATGCACGAATGAATGCATGTATATATATATATACACAAAATTTTTATAGACACATACATACTCAGATTCTATACAACACGTGTATGAAGCCAGAAGGCTAAGGACTGAGCTACTGCGTTTAGGGGCAGCCATTCTGGAGCGTTTGCATCGGCGGTAGCTCGTGGCTTCCCGGCTAACCGAAACAGACGAACGGTAAACAGTTCGTCGCGTTTCAGGCCGAGGCTTTCTTTCAGAAGCGACTGCGCTAGTGCAAAGCTGCCAGCCTCGGACCGAGGTACAGGTTGAAAATGACCTGAGATTGACCAAACTTCGTATTTGGAGCTGCATATGGTTGTTGCCTTGTGTTGCCATGACAGTCTCCTATCACGGTGCGCAGGAAGAGGATGTTTTTGCTGACGGTTTCAACGACACAACGATGATGATGATGGTGATGATGATGATGATGATGTTGGTATCGAAATCCAAGATTCTCATGCGGGAAGGACGACGGCTCTGATTGTCGAGTGTGGTGATTTTGTTCTCTCTGCTCGTGCAATCCCGTAACTTTAGAATGCCCGCCCCACGCCTCAGCCGTCAACTCAAGTTCAAGTAACCCTAAACCCTGTCTTGGTGAAAGATATCTAGGCAAAGCATTGGGCCCCGTACAACACCCGAACCCTGCTAACCACCAAAAGGAACCCGCACGGCAACAAGACCAGCTTTACGGGCCAAAGCAGACCCCAACCTCGACTCTGAAGTTGCTGCACAAAGCGGCATGCGTGACATTCTCCACTGCCAGACCATCCGAGATCCAGACGCCTCAGATGTGCTTGAATGGGCTTTGAACGCATTTCCTCATGCGGCTCAAGTGTCAGGGTCTTCTGGGGGGGCAACTGATGAAAGCAAGGTTCTGCGAGGAAGTGAAACATCAATCCCAAGCCCTGCCTGGAGACGAAAAGAACATCGGATGATCTTGCATGCTGCTCCCATTGTCTAAAGGTGTGGCCTTTGTGTAACATCCTTGCTATCTTCGGTTGTGCTTTCCAAGCGGGTCCAGGGGAAGTCTTCACAGCGCTTTCACCGTCGGGGAAGGGGTTTACGCTGTCGAGGGTTGTGGCCAAACCTGACTTGAATCCAAAACAACAGCGAGGAGCTACGGCTATTCTGATTGAGCTTCGCCAAGGTATCAGAATCGAGTTTTCGCTGACTCGCCGACCCCCGAAACCCAAATAGGAAGTCTTGCCGGAAGCCTATAAAAACTCCGCGACGAAAGCCGAAAGAAGACGTTTGGACCCACAGCCTTCAAAGAGCTTCTTGCGGCCCACTTGGCACCAGCATTGGGCGAAGGGTGGGATGACGGGCTCTGCCGCTTTGCTCAGGAAAGGCCCCGAATTGCCCATGTGGGTCCTGCCAGTTTCAAAACAGGTTGCGTTGTCTGTTCTTGCATTTCTATCCTCCGTCTTCAGATCGACTTGCATGTCGCGATTCTTTCGATAATTGCGATGACCCTACTACTACAGCAGGCTGGGAGCCAGCTTCGCATTCTGCTGCCAAGCCACCAGAGCGAGACCTTCCGGGTTGTTGGAGTGTCCAGGTCTATATTCCGGATACCTGAGAGAATGATGCGGGCATTCCAGCAGGTTAAGTCAGCACCCACAAGAAACAGTCAGTTGCATCAGAAAGGCTACTGTAAACAGGGCAGCAGCTTGCATGCGCACTGTCTGAGTAAGCAGTAGGCACTCGCTTCGGACGAGGTGCGGGACGTGCCGATCACAAAAAGGTTCCAGTCTTCTAGCACCTCCAATCGCAGTGCCTGATGGCAGGGGTGCGCAAGAGTCGCAAGGTGCCGCCGCCAGTAGGACGTGCTGTCGTGCTGCGGCTCGGGGCTTCGGGTTCGCAAACTCTTTCGGGTCTTTGTTAGCGAAATCCCGTCATAGTTCAAGCGATCTGACATTCGGACTCTTTGTCCATCTCCTGCTTCCAGCCCCAACCACGAGCCACAAACTGGGTAGCACCATCTGAGTGTGAGAGTCGAGCCAACCCGAACTATTCAGAACGGAGCCTTGGCAGTGGCAGTCTCCCGGATGCGTCTAATCGGGACTGCAATAAATAAAAACTCATCAAGTATGTGCGATCCTATGTACTCATGTATACACGTACATACATACATACATACATACATACATACATACACGCATGCATGCATGCATGCATGCATGCATGCATACATATATATATATATATGTTGTAGATTCATTGAAAGATACACACACACGCCCACAAACATATCATTATATATATATATGTATATATATATATGTATGTATATATATATATATGCACATACACAAAGATTCCACCAAGAATCCGATGACTTACCGGGCTCCTGCCTGCTCTTCGACTGGGCCCAAGGGAAGGTTCGTTTGCTCTGATGGATCGCTGTAGAGATCGAAGTAGCAGTAGGGCGTACCTCGCGGCGGAAGATTTCGTCGCTTGAGAAGTCGTGTCCTGGAAACCGGAGATGCTGAAGCGCAAATTCCTGCAACCCGCATCTTAAGCTGCAAAGGCTAGGTTTCCATGGGAAGCCGCCTTCCTTCACGACCAGCTGATGGAGAGTGTCTTCGGCTTGCAGTAACAGGCAGGTCATGGACTTTTTTTGGCCGAACCAGAGTGAGACACCTTGCTGACTGAGGGCATCGTCGTAGAGGCAAGAACGAACAAATATCGAGCTCACGCCCGATGCCTTGTCCAAATCGACTAGCCTTCGACCGTCTACTGCACTACGGTAGTTTTACCCCTTAAGCCACGAATTTCTGAGTTTCGAAACCCTCGCTAAACCGCAAAATGCAGACCTTCTTTCTTCTGGGACAGGCCAGGCCACTGCAAGGTCGAATATATTTGTAGCCGAAGTCGGGGATGAACTGGGAGTTGTTAGGGAAGTTGGGTGTCCAGTTCCCGTCAGAGATGAGGGTGCTGTTCTCCTGAGCGCTGCGCCGGCTTCCCGGCTTCCCTGGCTTCCCTATGTATCCAGCTCCCTTTCTGCAGAGCAAGCTATGTGAGTGCGCAGTGCGCGCCTATGGCCCTCAAATGCACTCATCAAGGGTGGAGCTGAGGCGTGGAAGCCTTCGTCTGAGTTCCACAAGGCTGTCCTTCGAGGACCTTGAATGGGGGCGCCCCCTAACACTTCCGGGCTTCCGTGAACCAAATCTTCTTCAAATCCGTGATGTCCGGGCCCACTCCTCGGCCCCCGCAGGCTCCAACAGACCAAGAGAAAGCAGAAAGCTTGCGTGGCTTCTGCAGGGTTGTAGCCCCTGCTTGTGGTTTCCAGAAGAAGGGTACCCTTAAGGTCCAACGAAGATGGTCGTGAGGAACAGGGATTCTGTGACAGAGACCCTAAGCCGCCCTGACCTGAACCCTGAACCAGAGTTTGCGGTTTGCCGGCTCCAAGGAGGAGTTGGGCCTGTTGCCTGTGGCCAATGCTTCTTTTACGGGTGGTAGCGCCGAGTTTGGGATCTGGGACCAAGTAGTTCAAACTTCGATGCATAGTAGCCTTTGTCTGAAGTGGCTTCCGGGAACGCCATCGTTGTGTGGGACTTTGTAGCAGAACAGAAGGGTGTTCAAATGCCGCAGAGCGGGGTAGCGTGATCTGAAGACATGCCTTAGAGCCCAAAACAATCCACAGCACATCTTGCTTCCGCAACGCGACAAGACCTCAAAGGTAAGCCCAGGAGCGCAGCTCCATGACTTCAGAATAGGTGATCTTGCGCGGAACCTGCCCAGAAAGAAGGCTAAGGCTTTTGAAGGCAGGGGGTTGAAGGCTTTCAGGATTGAGGCTTGGGTGTTTAAGTGCTCTATAGTTTGAGGTGTAAGAAATACTTCTTAGGATCACAATCTCCGTCATCTGATCTATTCTGTGGTAGACCCTAGATCCAAGCAGCGAAGGTTTCCGTTCCCATTACGATTGTTCCGGCAGCAGCACCGTGAAAGCTCCATACTGGTACTTACTTTGGGACCCTGACGTGGTGTGCGGGATCTTGTTTGACACAGAGTGCACTTCTCTCGTTTTTGGACAAGATCGGCCAAGGCTTTATTTAAGCTTGGAAAATCTATGTGAAAGATGGCATTTGCTGCCCGAGCGGTCCCCGACAAGCAACAAACAAAGCCCCAGGTCGAAATGAGGCTTGGCTTTTGGTGCTGGACGCAGCGTGAGTGGTCTCTTGTCGTCCGGGGCCATTTGCTTTGGTGCCTGTTTGCAGGGCCCCTCGGGCCCCTCGCACAGAGCCTTTCTGACAGAATGGGCCTCGGACATGCTTCTGAAAGGCTCCTCTGCGCCCTTGTCCTAGGAATTCTTGCTACCACATCTAGCATCTTTTCCGAAACCGTAGATAAGCCCTAGAAACACTTTCAGGGCATCCACCCTGGTTTAAGATTCGTCCCTTTAGCATGCTTTGACTTCCAAGTGGGCTCTTAGGCTCTTGCCTGAGTCTTCTGCAGGATGGCTTTCCACATGGGCACTCCCGTGAGCGGTCCTTGGAGCTGGGCGCCTTCCTGCCTTTTCTTGTGGTCGGCTGTAGGGGTTTTGCGGGTTTGAGAGGTGGGGGCATTGAAGGGGGCCGAAGAGGCCGACGATTTCCCGCGGCGGGGTGCTGGCTGTCAACTTCCAGCTCAGGCGTCTCCTATCTGCTGGACTTTCGGGCTCACGGCTTTTTCTATGCAGAGCTCCGACCGAGATCATTGCTAGAACAGCACCGCTGTAAAGCTTTCCTTCTCCGTATGAGCCCGTGAGCCTTCGCTGTCGTGTTGAGGGAGGGGCTTAGGTGTGGGTCAGCCAGCTTGTACTTGAAATTGGAACTCATTGACATGGCGAAGGTCTTCGGCACCAGCTCATTGCAGTACAGCTCTGTGTGTGTGTGTATATGTGTGTGTGTGTATTTATGTATGTATGTACGTACGTATGTATGTATGTATGTATGTATATATATATATATATACCGATCTCCATTGTCGGAGCCCGCGCCAACACACGCCGAACGCTAAATCCATTGGAAACTCGCATTTCGCCCCTTTCGCTTCGACTTCAGAGCGTTGCTCCCAAGGCTCCAGGTGCGTTCCGCATGCCTCCATCGGGGTACGGCCTGGCACTTGCTGCAGAAGACCAGGTCGGATTCAATTGGCACGGTGTCACCGGCATCTGCGGATTCTGAGGCTTTATGAGCGGGTCTAAGTTTGCTTTCAGCGGCTCTACTTAAGAGTGAAGGGACTCTCCTCTTCCACAAGCTTCCTGCTCCCCGTGCCTGTCCGTGATCATCTCCAGCAACGTCTCCTAAGGGGTGCTGTGTGAAAAGGAGTATGGAAGTGGGAAGACGGACGGTGTGCGGGGGCGAGCGGTGTGTGGGCGTGAGAGATGGGATGGAAGGTCGGCCCCTCTGCCAGAGCTAGAGCCGCTAGAAACCCCGCTGAACGCACAACTTGGGAAGTGAATGCAATTGGCATCACCTGACTCAATGGGTTTGTTCTTGATCAGACATCTGCCGTAGCAACGAATGTCGGAATGTTTTGGCTTTTTCTGCCTCCTTAGGTCTTCTTCTACTTCCTCATGTTCGACAGACGAATTGAAGCAAAGGTCGTCGTGAGACCGTGACCTCATCCACTGCACTTCAAACGACGGTGCCAGTCAGCAGTATCACTAGCTGTACACGGGGCAACTACAGAATGTGCTGGCCCTCACCACACTTCGAGTACCAGAAGCAACAACTTCAATCTGTTCTTGTCCCTGCAGCTGTGATAGTTCAATGCTAGATCCCTATGCCATGGGGATGCTTCACGCTGTAGCTCTGTGCGACAAGTCATGCCAGTTTGCCGCCAAATGTCGGCCAGGTCGTTGATGGACATCACCGTGTCGCTTGTGAAAGGTGACAGTCGGTACTGGAACAGCCGGGGGGGCAGCAAAGAATTTCAGAGTTCCGCGCTCCTATGTTCCCGGCTGAAGCATTGAACAAGCCGAAACCTAGCCTACAAGGCTTTCAAGGCGGCTAGAATCTGCTACAATCCGTGAGAAGCGCCCTGTGCTCTCGGGAGTCGGCCTTGTCGAGCTGCTTACCCACCCAGCCGCCAGCCCAGAGCGCGTTCACGCGTTGGCCGCCCTCCCAAAAACAGGAGCCGTCAAAAGACACTAAAAAGGCACTTTTAAAGCCTCAGCCTCCAAAAACCAGCTCCAAAAGACCTCTGCAAATTCCTGAGGTCCCCTGGGACACCTCGAAGTTGTTGAACTTCCCACCGCGGAGCGGGTAGTTGTTGTTGGCAGTGCCTCCGTCCAGGCAGAGGCTTTCCGGAGCTGCTTGAGTTCAGGGCCTTTATTGTGCGATGCATGCTTGCTGGCACTCGTATTCAGGGGCTCGAGGGAGGCTTGATGCACAGCTTGTCGTGCTTTCGCTAAAGCCAAACAACAGATGTATACATCTATACATACATATACATACATACATATATACATATATATATATATATTGAAATTGTGAATTGCACAGGCCTGCATAGATCGCGCCGCCATTGTCGGAGGTGAAGAAAACAATCGTGTTCTCGTACTGGCCTTGCTCCTCTTCAAAGAAGGCGGAGTTCGTACTACCTTAAGCCTGTACCCTTGTAATCCAAAATCCGAAGCCCCAAGTGGCAGCTTCAGACAAGAAGGGACCACAATATTCACTCCAAGTGGTAGAAGCCTTATTGTAAGGGCCCTACATACGTCACTCCTCTGTGTAAGAAACCCCAAGCATTGAGAGAAAAGTGTTCCAAAACTCCCTTGCCCGGTCCTTCACGGCCGAGATGAGGTCCCCCACCACCCAGTCCACGTATTCTGAGTGTGTTTGAGGCTTATAGGGGTTTCGGGTTTTGTTTAGGGTTTTGGG
>CAJNJA010037763.1:3886-28608 GCA_905231915.1 Symbiodinium necroappetens
TATGTGTATGTATGTGTATGTGTATCTGTATCTGTATATGTATGTGTATGTGTATGTGTATGTGTATGTGTATGTGTGTGTATATATGTATGTATATGTCTATGTCTATGTGTATGTAAATGTATATGTATATGTATATGTATGTATATATATATACACATACATATACACACATATAAAATATGGCGATGGTAAACGGCAATGCATCGCACATAACATCTAATCTAACAGTTGAAACAAGTCTAATATTCACGAAATAGCTGAAAACATAAAACGTAACAAACATCAAATACATCAACATAGACCAGACATCACATGTAATGTAACATGTAACATATAGGTGTAAGATACTTAACATATCAAATATAGCTTCTGATATGCCGTATATGGTAGGAACTGTATATGATGTAATGCATACCTTACACACACACACACGGTATACTATGCATTCCAAAACCCTTGCAAACTGTAACATATAATGTATACTATACAATACATATCGCGGTCGGGCTTCTTAAGGCTTTGGACTGGGCCTAGACGGGAATCGAAGTTTGAGCTTTAGTATGGTATGGAATTTGCTCTGAGGGTGTGGGGTTTGCTGTGTCGATTTCAAAGCTACTTGGGAGTTGTAGGATCGCTGTTCAGATTGACCAACGATTTCGGTTGCGAAGATCGGAAGTCTGGAGAAGAAGTTTGGGCACTGTCAGGTCTCGTCATGTTAAGGTGCGCCGCTAAGAAACAACTTCAGGAGCTGAGCCGTTTCGAGACTGCAACCACCTGGACCCAACCACCACAAGCTAAAGCCAAATAGACACGACTTAGAGGCTGGATGCTAGAGCTTCAAACACAGGGATCAGGGTCTGGAGAGTGGGAACAGGGATTCTGAGTAGAATCCGATAGGGCTTGTGGTCTGTGACGGAATCTAAATCCAAGCACGGTTCAAGAGAGTTTGCAACAATCTGAACTTCTAGACTCGGCGGTCCAATACTTACTACCCTCTGGCCTGATGACATCGACAAGTCCGACCCCCAAGTCCTAGGTTGTTTTGGGCTTGGCATGGAGTTTTGGAGTGTGGTATGGCACGGATGAATTACATTGCATACATGTCTAGCTGTCTGTCGATCTAGCAGCTAGCCGCCGCTGTATCTCTATGTGTGTACATGTACATATACACGTACATATATTATATATGTATATATATATCTATAGGTAAGTAAGTGAACAAAGAAATAAATATGTATTTATCTCTGTATATACATACATACATACATGCATGCATACATACATTTACATTTACATTTACATTTACATTTACATTTACATACACACATATGTAAAGTCTACATGTATATATGTATATAGATGTCTATGTGACTTCTAAGTTCGCCGCCTCCTTCTCGCACTTCCTCGTCAGTCGTGCCCCGCTCCCTTTAGGACAGCCTGGCCAGGCTTGTGACTTCGGATCGGGTTTGCGGTTTAGGGTTTCGGGGATGAGGGCTTAATCAGGGTTTAGGGGATTAGGGTTGCGGGTTAGAGGTTTAGGGGTTTAGGGCCTAGGGCTTCTTTAGATTCCTTTGCGACGTTCGCAACCGCTCTTGTGTGTTTGGGTGGCTTTGCAGTGGCTTGGACGAAACTTTTGCAACTGAATCCAACAAAGAGTAGATACCGACGATTACAAAAAAAAATCACGCGTGTCTTGGTCTTGTCGTTATTACATTATCTCTCGGTTAGGAACCCAGAGCGCTAAGCACAAACTTCGGGGGGGGCAGGGGAGGAAGAACAAACCCCGTGCCCAACAGGCGCTGAGCGCTGACCTGCTCATCCCGGTAAGCTCTTGGAAACCGCACAGCGACAGCAAAGCCAAGCGACATGCGAGTCGGTGCGGAAGTAGTTGGACAAGATCCAGTTCAGCTCATTCTTGGTACTTCGGTGGGTCTGCAAGGCACCGTCAGGGCAGATTGCAAAGAGTGCTGGCAACCAAGACTTTGCTAGGTTGAGGGCATCATTGATGCTCCAACAGAGCACCACATCCCAGGGCAATCGGCTAGGCGAGGCCTGCTTGGAGACATTCCACTCCAAGTTCTTGCCACCAGCCTGCCAGAGCAGTTCAGGGCTCACTGCAGATACACTAGGAGCTGCACAACAAAACTTTCACCGAATCCTGTTGGGCAGGATTTGCAATCCACAAGTCACTGCCTTCATGTGGTACTTGTTGTGAAGGGTATTGAAGAAGTGCAATCGCTCTCCGGCCTTGGAACACGCCGAAAGGCTCAGCGATACTCTGCTTCTTGAAACTAGGGTATTCCCTGGATATCTCCAGAAGCTCTGTATGCAGGCACCCGTAATGCAAATCGAAGAAGTAGGTGAGGGAGCTCTGGGGAACATGCGCCAATCTTGTGCTGACTATGCAAGCCATACACTCGTTCGGCTCTTACAGTCTGCGAGATTATATTCTCTCATGACAAGATAATTGTTGCACCTCATGATTTCAACATGCGACAAGAAGGGGGCAGCTATGCTTGCTGCGGCTACGCCTAAGGCCATGGACCAGAAATACTGTATGTTAAACATGCAAGCTGCAGCAGCGGCAGCGGGGAACATCGAGCTGGCAGACAGATAGCAGCATACAAGAACTCAAGCTTGAAAGCTAGAGAAAAGGATCCCTCAAATAGGCCAAGGGCACAGGTCATGATCTTGGCTGCGGGTGGCGGCTAACCGGTCCCAACATAGGCACTCGATTGCTTATCAAGAGTAAAGCCTTGAACACCAATAGTTCAGAGCCCAAAGATGAGGCACCTCCATAGCTCTGATGCGTGGCTTGCCTGCGCCCCCGCGTCCGGGTTTGGGGCGTCGAGGGTTTAAGAATTGCTGGCATTGAAGCCTGGGGCGGGCTAGGGCGAGAGCTAGTTAGTATGCAGCTCAGGTTGAATTCAGAGCTTGGCGGGTACGGTCAGGCCCTAGCGGTCTGGATTCGAGCATATGTTTAATAAGCTTGCCGGTGTTCCGGAACCGCAATGACCATGGCGGCGAGAATACTCGCCTAGCATACTGCCATCTGCAAAGCACATCCAAGCAAAGAAGGCTGTTCCACTGGAGTAGCCAAGCCGCATCATGAAAGCTCGTCAATCGAACAAACATACCTTAAACTCATCAAGCATAACATCGTTAATGATCTGAGCGAATGAAGGCTCGAGGCTTGTTGTCCTAACGTTTGATCCTCAATCTCTGAGCCCCACCCCAAAGCCCACATCTGCAGTGCGACCTAAGTGCCATTCCGCAAGAGCCACAAACCTCTTTGCATGGGCTGTCGCAACGAAGCCGTGAATATACTCAAGACAGAACTCATTTTGACAAAAACCCTTAGAACTCTGAAAAAGCAGTCGCCTTGCTTCTCCACGAAAGGCTTCATGTTCTCCTGTTGCTTGGTAGACAAAACACACAGGACGAGTGCCATCGAGAATGGCACCAAAGGCTAGGCTACGATCTCATCACAAGAGTTTCCGTCCACGCCTGATGTTCCCTGCAAAAATTACACAGGGCTGCTGGGTTCCTGACAGAAGGTGCTAGGACTAAATCAACGGGGCCTCCTTGGCGGCCTCAGATCCGACATGATCAACCGCAACTCTGTTTCCTGACCTGTCATCTTGCGCCCTTCAGGAAGTGCATATGTACAAGGATTCCTTTCAATTTCGGAAAGCTACAACGATGATCGCGAACATAGCCACAACAACCTCAGCCCATCACCATCAAACAAACTCCGGAAGCAGCATCAGCATGAACCACGGACATGCTAGGCATGAGTGCGGGCAACAGTTTCTACGGCCTGCTAAACAGCTCAGACTTCCGGAGTCCTTGATGGGCGCGTACGTGTCCTTTGCCTGGGACCGTAGGAATGTTGTTGTGCTTGTCTTGTTGTGCGGACTGCGGGTGCATACATGCGGGGGGGGCAGACATATGCTGATTCAACGATGCGCATACGATGGCGTATGCTATACGCATACATGCTATGTATGCATGTATGCATGCATGCATGCATGCATGCATGCATGCATGCGTGCATGCATGCGTGCATGTACGTATATACGTACGTACGTATGTATGTCTGTATGTCTGAATGTCTGAATGTCTGTATGTATGTATGTAATTATTTGTGTATGTGTATGTATGTATGTATGTATGTATGTATGTATGAATGAATGTATGTATGTATGTATGTATGTATGTGTCTGCATAAACATATATGTGTATGTATGCATACACACACACACACGCATGTACACATATGTACATATACATATACATATTATATATGTACCGATATTTGCACCATGTATATGTATATGCATACGGTGTACATATGTGTACACATACAAAGATATGCGGATGGCCTGAGTAGATTCGTTGTGTGTGTGTGCGCACACGTGACAGTTCAGGCAAACAGACAGAAGTCGCCCTGCTGCTCGGGCCTAACGGCATGCCTGGGAAGGCGAGGCGGCTTTCTGGTTTGTGGGTTCAGGGTTTCGGACTCGGCTTTTGGGCTTGCTGCTCAGGGCTGGCATACTCCGAGACTGAGTTGTAAGATTCGATGACCCGGCAACTGCAGCCACGTCACATCGAGGGTCTTCGGCTTCTGAAGCGCGCTTTCCGACTGCGATCGCCTCCCCATGCCACTGTGATGATGACGATCATCATCCTCCTCCTTATCATCGCCATCATCAGCGTTAGCCGTTAGCATCATCAACATCATCACCATCACCATCACCATTACCATCACCATCATCGTCACCATCAACCATCACCATCAACCATCATGTCCAGTCAAAACATGAAATCAAGACTAATCTCCACTTTCTATGATGTTCTGCGTTTAAGTGTTGCTTCCTGCCTCGGCGGCGCCTCACCCGCCCCGTTCGAAAGGGCCTTTGGGAGTCGATGCTCGGGAGGTTCGGATTCGGGTTAGGGAACCAGAAGAGGGGCTTAGGCACTCGAGTTTTTAACAGCACTAGGGTTGAGGGCTTGGGTCTCCTGTGAGCAGGCTTGGCTTCTAGAGGGAAGACGTTGCGTGAAGTTGTGCTGTCGAAGAGGTTGGGTCGTCGGGAACATGCTGTCCATGACATAGGAAAACTGCCAGCAAGAGAAGCAGAAGTAGTCGTCGTCGTCGTAGTAGTCGTAGTAGTCGTCGTAGTCAATCGTCGTCGTCGTCGTAGTAGTAGTAGTAGTCGTCGTCGTCGTCGTCGTCGTAGTCGTCGTAGTAGTAGTAGGAGCAGGGATGGTTTGGCGCTGGTGGCGGCGATGGCGGTGTTGGGAGCGGTTGTGGTCGTCCTCCTCCTCATCCTCCTCCTCCCTCTTTTGAATCTTCTTGTTGACATTGCTGCTGTTGCTCTGCTCGATGTTCTTGCCACACAGGCAGTAACGAAACGTTAAGTACGTAACTTAGCAACAGCAGCATGAGGACTGTCATTCATCCCTGGCTCGTCCTATCTTGCTGGAGCCTGAACACCCTTTACATCCGTTGAAAGCCCAACCGCTAGCTCAGGAAACTGGTGACCACCAGACCTGTAACCAAATAAGCCAGCTTGAGTCTTAGGCCCGCAAGCTTTCAATGGCTTGGGAGTTAGGCTTGAGTGATTTGGGTGGAGGGTGTTAAGCTTGGTCTCTCGGCATTTGAAGTGAGGGCTCTGGGTTTCGCGTGTAGGATTCCGGGTGTCGTCTGAGCAGGTTGAGGGTTGAAGGTTTGAACTTTCACGTTCAAGGGTCGGAGGGTGTATAAATTGGGGTCTGCAAGGTTTCAAGTTGAAGGCATCGGCTTCCAGTGGAGTGGAAGGGTTCAGGGTTTAGGGTGTTGAAGCTCTGGGACTTTTCGGGATTCGCTAGGATTTAGGGCTTTGGGCTTCGGGGTCGAGCATTTTGGGGCTTTGTGTTTCGGCTGGAAGATCTCAAGCTCCCGGGGGGCGAGAGTTTCGAGTGCAAGGGCTTGGATCGGAACCCCATCCGTGCCTCTGCAATCTCCGCCTGAGCCTTGCGTTCGGCTGCCTGCCAGCAGTAAAGCTAGGTCCGGCACGCCAAGCTCTAAGTTGCAATTCTGAAGTTTAAGACTGCCAGGCTTTCGGTGCCTTCTTGCGCACATCGGGGTCTGGCTTGAGGATGGGAGCATGATGTGCAGCGACTAAGGGGAGATGTAAGCAACATCTCGGTGCTCCGGTTTGAGGCGTCGCTGTCTCAGCCTACCACTCTCGGCCCGTAATCAAGGCCAGAAAACACCAGTCTCCCAACTCAGAAACCTGCAACAGACCCTGTTCTGGATCCTTGCCTCCGCATCTTCACGCGCAAACCGCGCGGCAATGTTCTCGCGATAGTACACACGCCTTTGACAGTGCCCAGGCGAGGCTGGTTCCATCCCCAGGACACTTTCACACTTGCTAGTCGTAGCAATCGTCGTGACAGTAATTGTCGTCAATGCTACACTACTATCGTATCTGGCTCGAGAGGGTTTGGCGAACGTTGAACCGTCGAGTCTGAGGGAATTTCTGAGGCGCCCGACTTCCAGTAGGATGGTCCATTAATCACCGCCTTCGTCGCAAGGGACGGTATTGGGTGGTGCTGCGATTTTCGCGGCGCTAGGAGTCCCCTAGGCCCTATCGGGGATCACTGGATGGTTCAGCGTCAATCTTGCTATCTTAATTTCCTTGAGGCAAGCGCAAGCTGGACACCTCGGAGTCTGTGAGCAACCTGACCCTCACGCTCCCGCGCCTGGATATTGGAGGAGTCGTTGCCCCAAGGTTTCGCGTAGTAGTTCTTCCCGTTGACGCCCAGGTACTGGCATTCCACATACACTCCATTGAAGGCAGACGAATGCTATTGCACACAACAGCACGAAAGATTCACAGATGATTCGTATCATCACCATCAGCATCATCAGCATAGCAAGTCCTCATCATCATCATCATCGTCGTCGTCGTCGTGATAACGCGACCATCGTCACCAGGCCATCTTTATCCTCACCCTCATCGCCGTCACATCATTGTCAGTCCGAAGTGATCACACTCGCCGTTGCACCCACTGTCAGAGCCAAACTGAAAATATGAGCCCTGCAGGAAGTGCCGCTGCATTCTATGAAGATCTATCACTCTGAGATAGTCACATCGGCATACCTGTCCACCCAATAGGATGAAGGAAGAGAAAAGCAAGCTGTGTCCAAGGATCGACGCCTGTCTGTCACGGCCCTGGCGATATGCGCTGAAGTTCAGTGCGCCGCCATATTCTGCCTGCCCGACACTACTTTCCAGATTTTTGTGCTTTGACTTTGGCAGCCCTATGACACATGTCACAGCAAAGAGCGTAAGCTTGGCGTTGGTGTCAATGTGCAAAGTCACACCAGGCGAGGGTGCCTTGGCATCCTGCATGCTGTCAAACAGCACCGTTCGGTGTGTATAACCTCGCAGGCAAACCCGGAAGACATCTCTGCAGAACCTAAATTCGCGTTTCCAGCTTTTCTGGCCAGTTCGATTTGCCCGGCTGTGTAGGGGAGGAGCCATCCCTGTAGAATTTCGCTTCGGCTGCCGTCATGGTGTCCTTAGAATGTTCAACATGATCGGGCGAAAGAACAAGCACCCATTGCGTGCGTACTTTGTCCAGGTTGCTGAGGGACGGGCTGGTCGGCAACTGGCCAAGCCCAATCCCACATCTAGGAAGAGCCAAACACCATGCGATCCACATGCTGCAAACAAGAAGGCGGAAACCGAGACAAGCAGCTAAGCATGTGGTGAAGCAACATGGCAGGAGCTGAATTGAAAAGACATCAAGGAATGGCTACTTGTGAGGACTGCGTCACAGCACTGCAGCGGCTCGAGGATAGATTGACGAATACTCCGAACAGAATGCCATACACAACGTTACATGAAACGACCTGTACGCGAAGCCATCATAGCTCCATTGTGCCCAGGAAGCCATACATACTGCGCAATCATATGTACAAGACCCAACTAAAGAGCGCTTAAGTGCAAGCGAGAACAACATCATCTCTTTCGACACCGCATCGCCTGGGTTTGGTACCCTCAGAAGCCGACCACAGTCGTGGCAGGGAATTGTCGTACAAGCATAACCTCCTGCCCGTTATCTTTCAAGTGCAGGGTACGGCTATGTTAGACACTTCCGGACTTCCGGGGCTTTGTGTGCCTCAGTGGTGGCACCAAAAACGCGACGGGCTTTCGTGTGCCTCAGTGCCAACGCGACTGAAGCGTACGGCAACATGTCGTAGTTATTAAAATTGAAACTTGTTCGTGCGGCAAAGGTGGACCCTTGCTCCGATTATCCGTAATAGCTAGATCTGCGCCAAAATCGATGCACTGGCTTTGGCCATCGCCATGGCTTTCGAGCACCGGATGCAGTGATCTTCACCACGGAACCGTCGAACTTCTTTAGAGTCCACCCCTCAAACGTATTATAAATGCTTGCCTCCGCGTAAGCCTTCAACTTGTCCGCTAGGTAGGAGATCGCGTAGTCCTCCCCGGCCAAGATGCCTCCGTCGTTGTCAGCCCGGAAGTGTACTCCTCCAAAGTCGCGGCCCAGAGCAACGTTCGACGCCAGCTTGTTGAGCTCGCCGTTGACTGTCATGTCAGCAGCATCCGCATCTGAGTAGCCCACCAGGTTTTGGCCGTCAACCGAGTGGCTTGCAGTCCGTGTGCCCGTCACCCACTTTGTCTCAATGGTGCCTGCATCATCGTCGAAAGTCTTGAGCATCGCTTTCAGGACCGTGACGCAGGCCCCAGCAACCGCGGCGTGACCGCCCGGCAGCGACGGGTGTGTCGGTGAGCCTTCAGGGTACATGACTGCCAACAGCGCCGTCTGGTTGCCCACACGAGCTCCATTGTCCGCAAGCACGGCATTGATGATGTCAGTGGCCACTTCGATGTTGTTCTTCAGGGCCGCCAGCCCCGGGACGTCGGCAAGCAGCTGCGGTTGTGTGCGGGCCAGCTCATACCTCTGGGCGTATGCCTCCGGACGGATGCGCATGCCAACTCCCCACTTCTGCCACCACGCAGTACGTAGAGCACCCACGGCAACATGCGCCACAGAGGCAAAGATGTCCGGTGGACCGCTTGTCGTCCATGCCGTGGAGGCTGCGTGATCGAAGCCCTCTGTACCAACACCCTGCTGAAGCGCCACGAGGGCAGCCTGGTAGTAGAGCTGGAACAGTGGGTCCCGGTGCACAATGGACCCTAGAACACGCCCAGTCGCTGCAAGGGCTGTGCCATCGCGAACTGTGCTTGCAGGGTTCTCCCCGTTCTGCACTGCACGCCAGCCGTCCATGGATAGCATGTTAGTTGGATCGAGTTCCACTTCGTACCTTTGCTCAACCAGATAGGCGCCATATCTATGAGTCTTGTACAAGAACTGCGAGACGTATGGGCCCACGGTCTCACCCGGCCCTATTCCACGGAAAAGTGTCTTTTCAGTGATAAGGCCAGCTGATGTTGGATGGCTCGTCTTGGAGGGGAACTGGTTCAGCGAATCCACTACCATTTGGACCGTCGGGTTTGTGCTGTAGTCAGCGAACGGCACGTCTCGCAACAGCGCTCTGGCGTAGACCTCGGCCATCTCAAAGGCTGACTCTGCGGAGTCGATCGGGTAGAAAAACGGGAACACGGCAGACTCCGGCAGAGCTCCGATGTCATTCTTGTTGCGCGTGTTCGTGAGCCCCTCGAGCTTGCGGACGCGGTTCGGGGAATCCGAGAGGACAATAGCATCGAGATTGCCTTGCGTGGGCTTCTTCTCTGCAGCCAGTACTCTGTCGACATCTTCCTTGGTTGGGAAGCCGGTTTGCTCGTCATGAGCGAGCGTCTTCGAGAACATCCAAGGGTAGAAGACAGTACCGTTGCGGGTGTAGGTCCGCAGGTCGTAGTAAAGGCCCTCGTCTTGAAAGTCACGCTTGAACCCCGTGCCCGTCATGACCTCTGCACTGTCGCCCGTCAAGCCTGCAGGAGCGCCGGCTTCGCGTGAAGCGGGGGGGTGGCTGGAGTGGTGGGAGGTTACGCCACACCCTGACCCGAACTCACCCTAATCCAAATTCCCGCCTCCCAGCACAGGTGAATGCGCGGCGGGTGTGCTCTGCAACAGCACGGCGTCGTCGGAAGCGCAGCTATTGCCTGTGGCCAAGCCATCCGAGCCAGGGGGCAAAGGGTACCTACCTGGTCAAGCCCAAACTCCAACACTCCCTTTTCGCAGCTCCTCTGTAGAAACATCTAAACCATGAACCTTCAAGAGGCCTGCAAAAGAGAGTGGTGTGGGCTTAGTTCAACTATGTTCAACTGTTCGACCCAGTGGTGATTTATTCTGGCCGGGAAGCTGCTTCTTGTTTCTCCTAATGATGAGGTCGCGCGGGCTTCATGTAAGGATTGGGTGCTTGCGGAAAAGTGTTCCCAACCCCCAAAGATCGTGGGCAGTTTGCATGTCTTCTGAAGGCCAGCAGTCTCCTAGAGCCTCCGCCACTTTAGTGGCCCCCAGATTGCCGATAGCATTGAACCCTCGCGGTTTCAAGGAGTATACTCGCGCAAGCCTTGGCAAGTGGCCGCCATTGCAGCCATGAAAAAGCCCAGCAGGCCCCGTAGTGTGGCCATGCTCCTGGCGCTGCATGCGAAAGCAGTTTGAAACCGCCTGAGCTCTGCACCAGGCACCGAGCCTCCTGGGAAGGTCGAGAATGCTGGGACACTTGAGTTGAGCCGCGACAACTGCGGTCACCTGATCGGTCGGCAAACACTCATCTGAGGCAAGGAAGACATCTCGAATCATGCTCCGTGGCAAATCTCAAGACATACGGTCGCTTGCACTGGACACGCAAAAAAAACAAGACAACAGGCATGCTTAAACAGACGACTACTACTACTACTACTACTACGACGAGTACGATGACTATTCGTCGCGTTATTATCTCCCTTCTTGCTATTGTTTTATGTTTTTTCTGACCCCGGAGTTCACCACTCCCGGATTGGATACACGACTGCAGAACCGGGAATTTCACACATCCAGTGCTTCGTCCGAGTGCTCCAACCCGATCTCCTAAGCATTCGCTTGGTGACCCAATTCTTCACGCCACGCAGGCCGGGCAAAGCAACTCCTCTTTTTCTGCTCCACAGATGGGCACGCGCTGTGCCCAAATGAAGCACCTGACCAGTCAGAACCACACAATATATCCGTCTGGTGCCACTAGGAGATGAGGCCTCAGAGCTGAGTGCAACACCGATGGGGACTTGGTCACAAGCGTCGAATTCGCAAGCCTGCCTCGGTACAGGCTCATCCTCACAACAGCAATCTGGTGCTTGCATGCGAATAGCAGATCGGGTGATACTGAAACCGGCAAAGAAAACATTGACATGATGCACCATCATGAGCTAGCTTCATCCTCAGAATATTCATCGTCGTCGCCCCTCAGCCATCGATCTTTTCTCTTGCTTGTCCTGATCCTTCACCTCCTCCCACGAGTATCATCATCAGGGCCAGCATTACGATCATCAAAATTATATTACATGCATGCATACAAGTATCAACAAATCATCAGCAGCAGTAGTCAGCAGTATCATCCCAGCATGCTCATCGTCCCGCCATCAATATGTTCAAAATCATCATCATCATCATCATCATCATCTACATCCTCCTCCTCACTTCCCAACAGCAGCTGTCCACAGATTACACAAACCTCTTCACCCCAGGCGCTCTCCACCCAACTGAATCCATCGCTCCAAGACGAGGTTTGTGTACCTGCCCAGGAGATGTGGGATACGAAGACTCAGAAGCTGCAGCCGTCGAGGGCCTCTGAGACGCGAAGAACTGAGAATATGCGCCGGAAGCCTGCCGGATGCAGTTTCTGTGTGTTTAGGGTTTAAGGTATTATAGGGCATTAGGGCATTACGGTATTAGGGTTTAGGGTACTTGCAAGTAAGCTGGGTGCTGGCCTGACGAGGATAGATTCGAGTCAGGTGCCCACTTCGCATGTTTTCCTCGTGAGACTCGAGAATCAGTCGCCGCTCAGCCTGCTCACAGAGCTGGATTCGACTTGCTGCAACGGAACTCCAGCTTCACCACCAGCCTCCCCCAAACTCTTCAGGGATGCCGATTTAATCGTTGAGACCTCGGCTGCCACGAGGTGCTTGAAACGGGGCTCTGAATGTGTGATGGCGGCCCGGCTGTGTGCGACCGCGTGATGGACAATGATTTTGACTGGCCTCAGAGATCCAAGCCATGGCATAGCTGAGACGCTGGCTCAGAAACTCGTAAGACCTTGACCTTGCAAACGTTTCGCTTGCTCCTCCTCAAGACCAGGGGCACTTCCAAAAGTGTCGGATTCCCGAGCTCACCACGGGGAGCCAAACCCTGATAGTTCTACGACGAAGAACTCCAAGCCACTGCAAGTCCTTGCATGCATTTTCGACGGCGTCGTGGCTGTAGGGTGGTATACCAAGCAAGGTGAACCTCGGCAGGCCGCAACGGGCTTCCCTCTCGGCTCAAGCATGCTCAAGTTTCCCAGGGGCACAGGCACATCAGCCACCAGTTGGGTCTTGATCCTCTTATCGTAGGGCGAAGAAGAGGAGAACGACCTTAGCGAAGTCGGGGGCCGCCTTTGTCGACGACTCCTACCACTCACTACAACCCTGAACGGCCAAACCCGAGCAGGCCATACTCATAGTGAAATCCCTGCTGTCTTCTTCCACTTCCATGAACCCCAATGACGAGCCGGCAGGCGGGAAAACGTTCACCTCCAGCAACCACGGCCTGAACAAGTACTTTAGAACAACCCCACGCTTCGTGGGTTCAGTGCATGGGGTGACGCAGAGGGACAACCGGTGACCTTGGGGGAAACACGGGCAATCTGAACGAGTCTACCAGTAAGGTGCCTGTTAAGAGGAGACTATGGGGGTATCTGTATTGGAACAAAATGCGCCGGAGCGGCTGCAACGGCGTACGGGTGCGGTTATTTCCGTGCCGGGGGATTGACAGGGGCTCTTACTGTTCAAGCCTCGTCGGACTACTATTGCTCCAGGCTTGTCGAGTCTGTTGCGAGCGTGGCTGCGCATGGCTCAAAGTTCAAAGACTAGAGACCTTTCTGTTGGAATGGCTTTGCTCGGGGTGTAGAGTGTAGAGCAGCTTCTCTCTGCGCTCAATGAAATTGAAACATTTCGAATCTTTACATCTACTTCAGCGCTACGCCGCTGCATGTCCCAGATCCTGGCACCAGAATCCGGATCCCGAAGTCAAGCCGGCAACTCCAAACATAGCCAGAAACCCACCCAAAAAAGCCCAAGAGGGTTTGACCCAGAGATAAGCTTCGCCAGCTCGGCTGCAGTTCAGTATCCAACAGGATATCGAAACCTCCCAAGGCTCTGGGGGATGGCTCTTGGAGACTTGTCAGGGGTGTCGAGCTGTGGCTTCGGGCTGTTTCAGCTCTGCAGAGACAATCCAAGCGTCCACGAAACGCTTCGGAAAGCAAGGCCGACACGCACCGTTTCCATGGTTGTGATTGGCGTGGTTCTCATTCGCCGCATCTGTGTACACTACTTTGCTTGTTTATTTACTGCTTTAGACTGTATCATGTTGGCATCTCCCGGAACGGGAAGCAAGGTCCAAGACTTCGGGGCCTGTCCGGGGTGTATATCTACAATATAGACAGAGAGAGTGCAAAGACTCGGTGGCATGTTGTTAGTCCGTATGTTCACCATGTGGAAGAAGCACAGAGGTTGTGTTTCTTGTGCTGGTAGCAACGACTCATTAGACCTCCACTACGAGTAAGGTGCGACTGGGCCCCTTGCGCTACGTCCCGCTTGGCATATTCTGGACCCTGAAGCCTGCACCAACGCCTGCTGAACCAAGCCAAAAGCCTGATCAGGAAACCGCAGACAACACCCATGCAGAGTCTTTGCGATGATAAATAGTAATTATAATTGCTACTTACTAATTATCATTATCATGTAAACTTTTTCGGTATCTTGGATCTGAAGCTCTCAAGATCTCAGGCTGAGACCGTAGATCTCAAAGCAGGTCTGGTGCGGGCCAATCTGGCGGCAGGACATCTCACGAAACTCCGCACCAAAACTTTGATTTGGCGTCTTACAGAACGTTTTGCGATGTTGTGTGTCTGATGCGTCAAGGCACCTGTACAGTCCTTCCTACAGATTTCCTGCCAGGACATGCAAAGACAACCATCGGCTGGGTGGCCTCACACACAACTAAGCTAATCGAAGCCTCAAACAACGCCAACATCCAAACCCTTGAGCCCTAAATCAACCCAAGTTGCTGCCGACCCCTGATCCGATGCAACACAACGTCGATCCCCAAACCCCCCATCACCAAGATCTGATTTCCCCCAAGTGGATGAAGCTGAACCCTCGAAGTCCCAAGCCCCACGAAAGCCCCGCGACCCATTGCCTGCTGGATGGGGCCAGAACTCGCGACGGAGAAGTTCGCCCCCTGAAAATGTGACGAGTTTCTAGAATGAGTGGATTAAGCTTTGTGGAACCCGAAACCTATAGGATCGAAGAACGAGCCTGATGCCAGGTGTTCACAATCTGCGGCCTTGCCAGCCGGGCATGGTTGCTCGCATGATCGGAAGTTGCCAGAGATGAGAATGTTCAAGCGTTGGCTGGTGCGAACCCCAACCGCTAAATCCCTAAATCCACGACCCCAAACCCATACACCTCCCGACTCATCGAATACCGATATTTTGACCTAAACCTATGCTCCCTATAGCCCAACCTGTGCCATCATCCTACAACCCCTGATTCTCAAGCCGACGGCCGAGGTCGCCGCTCCACAGCGATGAGAGTCTTGATAATGACATCTTCGATCCGCGACATCGCCAACCCGTAGTCGAGGCCTTAGACTTCTTCAGGTCTTGCTCGGCCACTGCATTTGCACAATGCAGTTTGTAGGATTAGCCATCTTGCACGAAAGCCTTCAAGTGACATTTCACGAAAGTAGAGTGTATATTCATAAACATATGCCACCAGTTCACTCATGCACTGTTGCACACGTACACGAACACACAGAGACCACGGAAAGACGAGCCTGAAGGGCAGGGACTCGGCACCAGACCCTGGGTCTTGAAATACTCCTCGAGTTGCCTGGGCAACGGAAAGAGTCAGGGACTTGTGTCCTTAGGCTTTAGGGTGTTTTTTAAGTGCAGTGGCCATTTCTCCGCAGCGACAAGTAGGAAGTAGGGTTTAGAAAGTTTAGGGTTGGTTGGCTAGGTTCTGCTGGCAAGAAGATCCGTTTTCAGGGGAGGCTGACCGGTATGGACTTATGAGGGTCTGCCAAGACAGATCAGTGCAAGATAAAGCCTGAAATCTTCTGGCCTTGGCAGAGGTCCACCCGAACACGAAAGACTTGAGGCCCCGAGTCATACGTCTCGGCAATTAAAGCGACAAAGGCCTGAAGGTTGGAAACACCTCCCAAGGAAATCAATGAAACTGACAACCTCGATCTGTGGCCTCAAGGACCACTTCGAAGATCCTGTGCTCTCCTGCCGAGTGGAAGAAGCCACGAGAGACGATCGGGACCCGGACCAAGACAAGTAGAGTATCACGGCATCAAGCTTCAAGAAGGAGAGTGGCAGACGACAAGTCAAGATGCTCCGAATGACCCAGACCTCCGCCTCGGTGGAATCGCCACCTCGCGGGGCCTCTGAAAACCACTCGAAGCTTCGAGGTGAGTTTGGGGGATCAGTGGCGATCAAGCCATCCGGCAACGTTCAACTAGGTTTGCCGCAGCGCAACCGCAGAAAGCAGCACAAGCAGTTATGATACATTTCGTGGGTTTCCGGAAGCTCCTGAGGGGGTTGCTCATTGCTCATCTTTCTGATGTTCTCTGCATTCTTCCGCTCTCTCAAACTGTCTCTCTAGTCCCTTTCGAGCAGTCTCGTCGTCTTTCTCAAATCTGAAACCCTTTCGAGCGGTCCGTTTTGCAGCCTGACGTTTATCTCTTTCTGAGACTATCGTCCACTTCGCGCGCCCTTCTCCTCTTTCGGACTTGCTTTTCTCACTTTAATGTATGGCTCTTGTCTCTCAAATTCTCTAGTCCCGTTCCACCGTTCGGCTCCTCTTCCAAACTTCTCTGCTCTCATGTCTCGCATTTTCATGCCGCGCGGCTCTTGCGAGGAGTGCGCTCCTCCTTCTGCATCTGTCCAAGGTGTCCCATCCGAGCGGTTCTCGCTGCTTGCGGTGGAGATGGCTCCGACTTCCCTCTCTTGCGAAAAACGTCCCTATCTCCAAAACGACACCTCAAGGCAGAAAAGCACCTACCCCAAACAAACCACATACCCCTGACTTTTACATGTCTTGTGGCTTCCTCACGGGGCCTCCTCTTCGGCCTCGGCTGCCTGGCGATAAAGAGAGGGGGGTAGAGGCGACTCTGCAGATTTCGCAGATGTTCAGTGAAGTTCAGCGGAGGCCTCCCCCGAAGTCCCAGCATCAGCATCTTCCGCATCTTGGCCGTCCAGATTTTGCTTGTAGCCTGGGCAAAACCCGCAAATCTTTGTGTGCAATGCAGGGCTCGGCTACGGCAGGCTTCGAAACTTCGATCGCCAACAAAAAACATGAACATCAGACGCGCGACTCCTTCTGGACGTTCACCGCCAACCACACCCCGACATTTCGACACCCGGCAAACCCCAAAATGCCCCGAACACGCAAAGCTTCGCACCGTCAAGACTACTATAGACTATAGAGGTCTGCAGAGTCTTCCTTTATGGTTTTAAGGTCCCTTATGATACACTTATTTACAGCATTATGTCCCAAACCCCAATTCTAACTATGAAAGGCCCATATATCAAAACGCAAGACCCCCCTGCCCGAAGTCCCAGACCTTGTCAGAACAGGATGAAGGGCCCCCAGCTGGCTGCATGCTTGTTCACCGAGTAATTTGTAAGGTGCATGGTCCTCTCTTGGAGACCTCAGACGAGACCAGATTTTACAAGTTTAAGGTTTTATGGTTTAGGTGTTTTGGGACTGGAGGCTGGAAGACCACAAGTGAACGTTCGGGCTCCTTGTCGAAATGTTTCAAAGGCCCGACAGCTGTTTGCGGCTTCGCCATGCGCAGTGAATAGGGTGTACAAGGGGGTCTCAGGACGGGGATCTGAAGCTGGGGTGAATTGCATACGATTTTTGGATGTAAGACTCTACGAAACACGGGCGACATGGGGTTCAGGGATCCAGCAACCCGCAAGTCGGGAATCCCGAAACCACCACCCAAGCACTCTCGTCAAAAGCTGTTTGGGGTTATCGATGGATGCCTTGAATGATGCGTGTTGTGCTTTTCAAAAAGCAATCTGAAACCTTTATGGTCGTCGATGGATCCGGCTCAAGTTTCGCGAACGTGCTCCAGACACGGTCAACCGATGCCCCAAACTTAGAGCTCGGGTGCTTTTAGGGTTTCGGGTCTCTGTGTCCTGAGCGCGGCACTGTCGGCGGAACACCGATACTTCTGCGTGGCCAGGCGCACCAGTCCCTCCTCATTGATGTAGACCTCTCATTCGACCCCCTCAGCGGCAAATCTTAACTCTCTAATGAGTGGAATATAGGGGCCTTCATACTCAGGATAGGGCTAGGGTCCACTATAATGGAATGCTGTTGCGTAAGGACCATATGCAGATACTATTCCCAAGTTTTCCCACCCCTTTTTTGTAATCACAGACTTGCCCAGAACTCAGAGGCTTTTCCCAGGCATTGGCACTCGCGTGTGTCACCAAGAAGAGAACGGGATTGTCCCGAATGGTCTTACGACGCTTGCGAAAAGGCAGAGCGTCTTAGTCAAAGAAACTTTCTGGTAGTAAGGATTACCATCGACACCGCTGCTAAAGAGTTCAAAACAAGTTTCCGGACAACAAAACTAGTCATCCAATCCTCAACCGCACGACCTTACTTACTCCCGCACCCCATTTCATTTGAAGGTGGACTTCTTCAGTCCGTGCGTAGGATCTGTCACTACAATGCGACACTCCGCCCTCTCCCTGTAGAAACTTTGCAATGTTAGACATGGACGATGACTTCCAACTTGAATGCTGAACATCGCCTTTCCTCCGCCCCGGCGACCCGGCCTTCAGGGGATCGAAGGAGGTGACCTGGACGAGCGGTCGTACATGCTTGCCACAGCTTCACGCTTGAGATAACCCCGAAATACCCGCAAACCACTATAGTCTCTATAGCTTCTCACTTTGCACTGCTGCAGGATTGAATCCTCTACTGCCGACAGGCGCAGCCACGCAGGGACTTTAGTAACTTTAGTACGCGCGGGCATTTGGCCCAACCGGTCGGTGCAAGAAGGAATCCTCAACCCTGCCCACCCTGCATCCGGGCACTGCGTGCTGGTTGCATCAGGGCGGCCACCACGTAGAGGCGGAGGTCGAATTTGAAACCGTTGACGAGTAACCTCGTGCGATGGACTCTTGCCCTTGCTGCTTTGCAAGGGTTTCCAGCTTGTTCCCAGAGCTGAACTTATACAAATAGTACATATTCTAGGGTAAACCTTATTTGTCGTCGCTCACATCTCCACTGTTCATATTCCTCAAGAATTGTGATAATAAGCAACATTAGTATCAGTATGTCTGCTGCGCGGCAGTTCTGCGTCAATCCACTCACCAAGCATGCGCAGTGATCCACCATAGTCTCGCGACCACCTGCTGTTGTAGGCAGTCTTACCGCCAGATCCAATCATGTAACGATTGATCAACCATGGTGCATGCTTCACAGCCCACGTGAGCATTGGCCGTTCAGACGTCAACTTCAACCCAGTCGACTCCTTAACTTGAGACATCAGTGTCCTCAGTTGCCCGTAGGGCATTCCCGATACTTCCTTGGCTCTGGGAGCGTCCAGTCGGTGATGCACGTATCGACAATCCTGGGCAGTCTTGCACACATCCTTGGCAATCGACTTCTCCTTATGATACTGAACAATCCCAAATGCTGCCATCTCAAACACAAATCTGCGCAGTTCGGCTACAGCATACTTTTCAACACTACCTTCGCAGGAAGCACTACAGCCATTGCATAGCCCGTCAGCATATCATTTGCATTCAAGACGGTCCCTTTCGGCAGATCATTCTCCGTCGACAAGAAGGAGAAGGCGATCTGGATCACAGGTTGACGATCATTCTTAATCGCATGCTTTTTGCCACCTTGCGATTTCACACAGTGTTCACACCAGTCCCTGTAGGGCAGGTGTGTCAACCGTTCACTCTCTGAAGGTTCGCCGGGAACCTTCAACATTCTCGGCTTCACAGCACTTCGATCATCCGTCTGCTGTTCCACATCTTCGCCCCAAATTGAGAACGCACCATTTGTCGGGTGCAGGCACATTCACATGTCTTTGCGGACGGAGAAACATGTGAACGCTGCGGAAGCAGAGGGCGCAATGTTTGCGACTGAGCATGTCTGCACACACGGAGAAAAATCCAAGCATGCGTGCACTGCAAAAGCTGCGCAAAATATGTCGCTATGTCCATCGTTGCTGGGGTCTGTTGCTGAAATAACATTACAGTTCGTCTCGTGTGCCTAAATAATCACCAATACCACTTTGGGGCTTCCTTATTATAGTTGCAGTAGAGTATAGTTATAGTATGATATAAGCAGGAGATGGCATCTCGAAGGGGCTGAGAGCCGAACGGCCCATCCACATAGCGCTGAACAACGCCCGACCTGCCACCGTTGGGACGACAGTTTCGGTGAAGCATCAAAGTGTCGAGCTTCGTGCCCGGAGATTGCTCAGTGTGCAATGTACATCGCTAAGGGTAAAAGCTTCTGCTGGTACGGCCTTGATGGAAACGTCATGCATCTGAAAGCCCCACAATCTCAAGCACGAATGCCCTTTCTTGGACCCAATTTCGGCTTCAGAGGCCCTCTTTACACACGCCCCAGGGCATGCTGTCCGAAACCCACAAGGGTACCTCTGCAGGATCTTCTTCTCGGCTCCAGGGGAGATGGAAGACGCAAGGAGGCCTCGAACAACCGCTTTAGGCGACTCTTTCATGAGCATAACCCCCTTTATCATCGTCACCAACTCAGAAGACACAACAGAAGACAAACGGTGGACGGTGGACGGCCTATGCTCCTCATCATGGCTTCAAGAGTATCTGGGAGCCCTGCGAATGCCCTTGCCGCAGCCTGAGCTTGCTTCATATACTCTTCTCACAGCGCTCCTAGTTTCCATTTCTCCTCCCTTCCGCGAGCAGCCAATTAGCATCCAGACCTCCGAACTTGGGGAAGCTAAACGCAAGTTACTCCCTTCTCCGACTTCTATCGAAGATGGTTTTAAGTACCAAGCATGTTGCACCTGTGGATGCTGCATCTCCGCGGATCCTTTCTTGAACTACGGCTGCCTTACCTTGTAGAGTTGTAGAGTCCCCTAAGAATTGCCGTGGCAGCTCAGTCCGATCTGGGGTGAGCCATGCAGGTTGCGGTTTAGGGTTTAGGGTTCAGGGTTACAGTACTACCAAACGGGAGCCAGAAAGACTTACGAAAACAACCTCCAGACTAAGAGCAGCCTCCAGAGCCAAACCGTTTCTGAATCAAGTCCTACGAACACTCGTGAATCAAGTCCAACCACAAACTCCGATGCAAAAGCCCGAGCTCTGAGTCCTCTGTAAGGTGCACCTCGCAGTTAAACCCATCTTCTTGCTTTTCGGGGCGCTGAGGTTGGCAGGCTTCCAAATCCAGAGAGCCTGTTGGTCTCAACTTTTCAGTAACAGCAACTGCAATGCCAGTAAGCACTTCTCAGATCTGAGTTCGGAATGGTCGACGGAAGCACGGCATGCGAATCCATTTCAAGCTTTTCTGTCAAGCAACGGCTTCTCTGTCCGACTTCTCACTCACAGCTTTCAATGCTTCGCATGGACGGCGTCCATGACACAAGGATGTCAGCTAAGCACCAGCTGAGGCCTCCGGATTCTGATCCCTCGCCTGCCATCTGTACGTGACACCGCAGAGGCTTTATTCGGCTGCTTGGATGGAGCCTGGAAAACCACTAAGCAACAAAGCTAGCGATTGCCTCGGTTCACCCGCCAACCGTAGTATGACAACCTCTGATCTTTTCTGGTGGCTTCGATGACGATGGACCAAATTGCCGAATTCCTGAGCCAAAACAACCCGCAAAGAACACGCCAGGTCTGGAAATCCAAACCTTTCACAGCTGTGGACTCTGAAATTCGACTTGGCAAACCATCCGAAGAACTTGCGAAAACAAGCCTGAGATGCACTCCCAGCAGGACTCCACACGATTTAGGTTGCAGGTGCCAGATCCATTCCTTGGCCTCCAAAACCTGAGCCTGACTTCCTAGGCTACCCCAACTTCTTTGGAGCGCTGAAAGCCCGTGTGCCTGGCTCCAAGCTTGGCTGTCTTCAGGGAGACTGAAGCTCAATGGCCTGGGGTTCGAAGCCAAGGAAGGCTCAAGGCTCTGGGTCTTGAGGGCTGAGTTTCAGGGGGGGGGGGGGGGGGGGGNNGGCTCTCGGGCTGATTTCTTGAGGGGTGGTGCTTGGGGCTTGAGGTCCTAGGATTCCTGAGCTGCAAGGCTTTTCGGGACTCCTGGCTGCTCAATGGGGGTTGGCATCAGAACCGGATGGCTTCATGGACAGAACATTGTCCAGAAATCTCTGGGTCTGGCTAAGCACATTCAACAAGCATATAGGAAGCACTGGATTGACATTTTGTTCACGCCATTCATGACCCATTGTCAATGTCACCGAAGTCAAGGATCTGGGAAACTATCCCCCGTATCCTCCGAAGCCGGATCTGAGCGACGCACATGATGTTGTAGTCTTTAGGGAACTGTCGCTTCATCCTGTCCAGCGGCCCCGCTTGGGGTAAGCGACTGCAGGCTCATCGGTTTAAGTCGTTCCGGCCTTGGGACTTTCTTTACCTACTGTCAGGTTGAGAAGCGGCGTCCAGGTATCTGTCAAGAACTTCGACCGACGATTCGCAGATCCCGCCCCATAGGACTCCTAGCTAGGGGAGACTGCCTGTCGCCGACAATTTGCTCACTAACCGCTCTTGACAGAGCTATTCGCTGAGGACATCTCAGCCAAACGAAAGCAGGCCAACACTTGAAGCCGGAAATACACTTAGGGTTTAGGGTTTAGGGACTGATACACCCGGAACAGATTCGATGGCTTCGGACTCTGCGTTCACAACCTCTCCGGTCCGATCAAGCCTTCCCAAGAGCTCTTTCTCGAAGCTTATACAGTGGACTAGACAAATAGCTGGTTTGTAAGGCTGCCCCACGAAGTACGAAACGCCTGTGGATGTTCTTGCCGAGAAGGTCCTGACAGCCATCTCAGTTGAAGGTTTAAAGACCCAACCATCCTCAAACTTCAAATTCATGGATTGAGAGTTTAGGGCTCATGTTTCAGGGCCTCCGCACAGCCATTTATCTCTGTTTCTGCAATGCTCATTCCGTCTGATGGTCTGCCTGGCTTCGCCGGATCGTGAAAAAAACAGGGCGAAACAGAGAGATGTAGGAAGGGAGGATAGGCGGAGATAGATGGACCGACCGATGGCATCAAAAGCACTGCCCCTCCTTCCGCCCCAACTGCCAGGAGTTCGGAAAGTGGTTTGCCCTCTGGAAAGGGTTGAAGCTCCTCAGCCTTGGGAGCTCGGATGCTTCGGGATCGGTGTTATGGATTTAGGCCTTGGGAGAAGGTCTTGGATTTGGGGATCGCGACAGGCCTCGTGTCTGCACCTGCCACACCCTACGCCCTCGTATCCTCCTAAGCCTTCGAGGGCATCATGACACCTCAGAATCTTAAGTCCTGGTGCAGCTCCAGCTTTGCCAACCAAAAGCCCGATCTATCTATCCATCTATCTGTCTATCTATCTACCGATCTATCGGTCTGTCTCTACATCTGTATCTATATCTATGTCTGTATCTATATCTACAACATCTATATCTATATCTATGTCTATGTCTATGTCTATGTCGCTAGCTAGCTGTCCGTCTGTCCGTCTGTCCCCCTCTCTCTCTCTCTATCTATCCATCCATCCATCTATCTATCTATACATGATCTGTGTATGTATATACTTGTAGTGAGTGCGTATGTTATGTACGTATATAATGTGTCCATACACCCATGAACTGCTACGGCTCCGGTTCAGTCACGGATCGCCCTGAAGCGACTGACGGAGGATTTGTTGCTCTCAGGCAAGTAGACAAGGGTTTAGGGTTTAGGGCCTAGGGCTGAACATCACAGTCTGCTGCGGATAGCTTGCACTTGCCTTAGGCACCGACATCTCCGGTGTGGGATGTGGACCTGTTGCCGAGGAGTGTTGGATGGAGGACATGGACGAAACTGTACTGTGTAGCTCTATCTGCCAACCTATGCAACCTTGCTCCAGACTACCTACTATGCATTGGCCGGCCGTCTGTGTGGTTACTTTCCGGGCAAGATGCAAAAGCGAATGGCACCCGAGAGCTGCCGAGCACCGAGCCCCAGTAGATGGCAAACTTCGACGAGCCGACCGGGACACGAGTCCAGCCAGCCATCCTGGCTACATGCAGCCACTGAAGCGGCACTGTTCCACATCACGTCAAAGCATCACCGAGCCACACTCCCAAGCACATGAGTTCGCTCTCGGAACAAGGGACTTGGGAGGGCACTTGAAGGTGTTGACGACCGCGTTGTACCTGCAAAAGCTCAAAGGCTCAAGCGCTGAAGGAGTACGACCGGCGTCAAATGCTAAAATCATGGTAGTTGCGTCGCCCCAGCAACGAAGCACGACATAGTAGGGCCATATTCCACTTCCACCAACTATTCATGCGGATAGGGAACTTGCCATGAAACCACGAAAAAGCTGAATACGTGAGATGGGTTCATTGTAATCCGGCGCACATGCACCGGGAGGTGGTTCCCGTCTGAATCAAACACGTCTCGCTATCTTTGGCATGTAGGCACTCTGAAGCTTTCATGTATTACTTCCCCAGATCATGCCTAAGCATCCCTCTGCTTTCACTTCCGCATGGACTCAACCTAAACCCTAAACCCCTAAACCCCTAAACCCCTAAACCCCTAAACCCTAAAGTATTGAGCCAACTTGAGAGCCGGGCTCATGGACATCCCGGGTGGCTTGCAGGCAGAAGTGCATCCTCAGCATGACACGAAGAAGCGCAGGTGAGGATTTGTGGGATTTGGAGTTGGGTGCGCAAGTTTGGAGGGTTTAGGCTTGCCCGTTTGTAGGTTGCGGGCTCCGGGTTGAGGGCTATGGGATGAGCCTTCAGGGCTTAGTGTCGAGGCTTCAGGGTTGAGGATTCAAGTTTCGTTTTGCCCCGACTTGCCCTTTTCTCCCTGCCAGGTCACTGCTAGGTCGAAGGCCAGGCTGGCTGAGGCATTGGATCGGAGCATAGCACAACTAGGAAGTAAGAACACTGATCATTCTATTATATATATATATATCTCTATCTATCTATCTCTATTATATAATATATGTATATATATATATACGTGTGTGTATATATATATNNTATATATATATAATTACAAAACGCAGAGTTCAGGTTCAGGGTCAGGGTCCCTCCAACCCAGAATCCGACACCCGAAGTCCCAAACTGAAACCACGAAGCACTTCGCCGTGAAGCTACCCTAAACCCTAAGCCCGAAAGAAGAACCCGCCAAGGGTCTCTGGGAGCCGGCTGAGCGATAGAGCGGCCCTGTCCGTCTCGTTGAGAATCCTCCAAAAAAAAAAAATATATATATATA
>CAJNJA010037774.1:2711-15978 GCA_905231915.1 Symbiodinium necroappetens
TTTAGGGGTTTAGGGTTGAGGGCTTTCGGGGTTTAGGTTTAGGGTTTAGGGGCATTCCCAAAGCTGGTAGTTAGAATGCTGCTTGATTTGGATCTTCGTTTGGCTTATTCTCACGCTCACCTCGTATCAACCACCATTAGCAGCTTTAATTTTGTAGGTGTGCATGTGCGTAAGTTTTCTGATCAACCACTAGGTAGCCAAGCCGATGACACAACAATCAATTTACTGTCTGCGAACGTATGTATGTACGTGCGTATGTGCATGTATATGACTGTATATGTATGATGTGAAAGGCAACGTGTGTATCTACATTTATATATATGTGAGAAATAAAGCAAGAAATAAGTACGAAATTTGTATGTAAATACATGCACAGCTAACTACATGAAAAAGCAAACAAAGAACCACAAAAACAAGAACTGAAATAATACCTACCTGTCTGTCTATCTATCTGTCTATCTATCGAACTATTCATTCTTTCTGTTCGTTTACCTGGTTTTACTCACATCGAACGTGGTACATTGTCAAAGTATAGTACATATGTATATATATATATACACATACATATATATCTACACAAATATTACTATTACAAATAACTAAAATTTACACCTGCGTATATATACGCATATACAAGCACAGAGATAGATAGGTAGGTAGGTAGGTAGATAGATAGATAGATCTATAGATAGATCGATAAATAGATAGATAGAGATCTATCTATCTATCTATCTATATGTATATTTCATCTAACTGATCTAGCTGTGACTTGTCTTTCCTCCAACCTAGAACCCAAGAGCCTTAAATCTCAAGAAGCCTCGGAGGATCTCTATAAAAGCCGTAAAACCCGAAAAGCCCTGAAAGCCTAGAAGCCCTAAAAGCCCTGCAAGCCTAGAAGCCCTAAAAACCCTGCAAGCCTAGAAGCCCTAAAAACCCTGCAAGCCTAGAAGCCCTAAAACCCAAGAGGCCTTGGAGGGTCTACGTTTATTTCCTCATCTAACTGAGACTTTTCTCCCCTCAAACTCAGAAGCTAAGAGCAGCCCTAAAGTTAAAGGAAACTACAGGTGGGGAGTTTAGGGTATACAGGGCTTCTATAAGGCTTCTAGAAGGAATATATAGCTTCTATAAGGCTCCTATAACGGTAACTACCCACCTGAAAATGTCCTAGACCCCAAACCCTAAACCCTACTTGCGAATCTCAGGCAGTTGCAGCTTTGATGAAGACGGCCCAACAATGTCCTAGACAAAGCCTAGAAGTATCGGAAGATCCTTAGACCCTGAAGCCCTCAAGCCCTAAAGCGCCCGAAAACCCTAACAGAGCCCTAAAAGCCCGAAGACCCAAAGCCTAAACCCTAAAGCCTAAGAGCCCTAAACCCCAAACCCTCAAGCCTAAACCTTAAACCCCAAACCTTAAACCCTAAACCCTAAAACCTAAACCCCCCAAAAACCCTAAAAACCCCTAAACCCCCTAAAGCCGAGAGGCCTCGGAGGATCTCGATGAGCAGGGACTTGTCGAGCTGCTCCAGGGCGGGCTGCTGACCTCGGGTCTTCGGAGCTTCGCACAGAGTAGAAGTGAGGGTTTCTCCTCTAAGGGTTCTATGAGGGTTTAGGGTTTAGGGTTTAGGAGGGATCCTTTTTGGGTTCTATGAGGGTTTGGGAGGGAGGGTTTCGGGTTTAAAGTGTGGGAGTTCAGGGTTTAGGGTTCAGGGTTTAGGGGCATTTACCATTTACCAGGGCATAAGTCAAGAAGGGAATCCACGACCACTCACCCCCAGCTCAAAAGCAACAACCGTGGAATGCATGGCAACCCCTGCGAATTGGACAACTGTCGTACGCAGAAGCACAAGCAGGTCTTTAAGGCATCTCAGGAGACTTACACTATATGTCCTAAAGGATTTAAACGACTGACAATGCTGCTGCACTCCCACATTCGATTGATTAGAAGCCTTGCCTTGGGTCCAAGCATCGTCACGCAAAAGTTGCATGTGAACTGACGTACGGCACTGTTGCCACACACACACGCACACACAATTTTCAGGTGTTTCTCCTCACTCCTCAAGGAGCCCGGTAGGAACTTCCGGCTTCACATTCCAGATGCTCCCGGTCTGCCAAACTTTGGAAGGTGTCCCGCCCTCAACGTTCAGGATGTAGGTTTAGGCTCTAATTGCAGCGGATCTCTACCGTGATGGCGCAGACAGTACGCACAGATGCGTAGTTGACTCACCTTGGCCTGAGCTCCTCCATGTCTAAAGGCATGGCATGCGACGGAGTGAGTACTTCAAGGATATGTGACCTAGTAACCAAGGGTAGAAAGAAGGTGACTATACTTACCCCAGATAGGATACATATAACTGTACTTACTGAGTCCCATGATCCTCTAAGGAGGAAGGATGACCCTAAGCCAGTCTTCTCGCGACTTCCAAGGAGCCTTCGGCTTCGACTGCATTGCCACCGTGGCGGCGTTTACATATACTTGGTTTTGATTAGCAATAAGACCCTGGCAGTGTAGGGTTCAGGGTTCAGGGTGAATGAGACGGAGCCCTGTCCGCAGCCGTGTTCGTCGGCAATGCGCCTCTGCCGTCACGTCCAGGGAGCAACGTACGACAGGAACACAGCCCTCAAGTGGTGAATGCGGACCCAAGAAAGCACCCAAACAGGTACCCGAAGGATAGGATATCCCATACTCCCCTCTTGAAGTAGGCCAATAAGGTAGGGACATTCTCACAATCGGAAAGGTCCTAAGGCGCTGTGGTCGAGGATGCCCCCATGCTGTGAAATGCTGCCTATATCTGCTTACCCACAGGGCTAGGAAAAAAGGGCGGGGGGGGCTATCAGGGCACCCTAAAAGGGCATCGGACCTGGGGCTTCCCTGCAACAGGAACCCAAAGCCCTTAACCCCAAAGCTTCGAGGGGTTGGGGTTTAGGGTATGGCTTTGGCAGGAGGGTCTAGGGTTTCGGGCTGTGGCTTCGGCAGAAGGGTCTGCAGTTTCTGAGGGTGTAAAATGGGTGCCGCCTGAACCCAAAATTGCGAAGCTCCACCCGGGCACAGCATCGGTGACTCTCTGGTACCGTTCAGGGCTGAAGGTTCAGGGTGTAGGGTTTAGGGGCGAAGCAAACTCTGAAGCCTAAACCCCAAACTCCGCAAACCCTAAACCCTCTAACTCCCAAGCCCCAAACACCAATCATGAATCCCTAGCCCGGCCCTTGAGCCGAGGCCGTGACAAACCATCTGAAAGTTGGAGATGATAAAGTCAAGAGCCATGGCTCTTACAGCCTCTGCACTCGGCACGGGCAGGTTGCAGGGCTGCAGATCTTTCGGGCTTTAGGGCTCAGAGTTCCCTTTTTTTAGGACCGTTATAGTACCAGCGCCTCCTCTGCGAAAACATACTTGGCTGGCATCCAGGAGACTGGTCCCATCTCCGGAAAGCTGATCTTCTTGCGAGGAGCTGCAGAATCTCCAGGATGCCATGCTGGGCACTTCCACCATCTTGTCCCGTGCAAGTCTGTGTGGGGCTACCTTGACATTGAGTTCTTCAGCTGCTCTTTGTTGGTGGATGCAGGACTGACCAAAACATCTGCTAGGCGCTGCAGCAAGTGTTCCCACACGATGGCGATGCGATATTTGCAAGGACTGAGCTTGGCCATGTACCTATCGACCGCCTGCGATGCAATAGAAACGTTATAGTTAAAGTACCCGTATAGAAACCATTAAAGGAACCTTTTCGCAGACTCAGTTTTAGGGTTGGCAGCTGCTTCGGTGTGCTCTGAAACTCGTTTGCGGAACTGTAAGGCGCTTCCGATGGACTGAGGGCTTGGGGTTTAGGGATGATGGATTCCATCTTGAAGCTACGACTAATCACGAGGACCCTTAGGGGGGCAAGTGGCCCGTAATAAGGACCTTGTAAGGGTCTTAATGAAACTTATATACGGAAGTGTAGTCTCCTACCCTAAACCCGAAGCCCTAAACCTGTCAAGGCCTAGACGGCAGAGATCGTCGCAACCAACCGGTCCGAAGTCTGAAACCATAGCCCCGACGCCCCCGATCAACAGGTGTAGCGCTGAGGGCTTGGGGTTTCGGGTTCAGGGTTTATGGGTTTAGGGTCGTCCCAACCTTCTCTGAAAACTGAATGCGTCACTAATTCCCGGCGGAGCAGAACCAGAAATCTCGAAGCGTGCAACCGAAAACCATCTATAGCCTGAACCCTAACTCCAAACCTAAATCTCGAACCCAAACCCAAACCCAAACCCTAAACACTAAACCCTGGACCCAGAGCCCTAAACTCAAGCTGAAACGCTCATCGCCCCACAGCCTGCGTGCCCTCCACGTTTAGGCGGCTGGAGGCTTCAAAAAGCTGCAACACATGAACCTGCAAGGGGCTGATGCCTGTGTAAGGGTTCGTTCTTGTATCAGGATTCTATAACGGCTCTGTTGCAGGAAAGATTCCAGAATTGCTCCTTTGCAGTACATGTTCGATAATGTCTCTTGAAGAATTCCATTATAATAAGGGTTCTACAATGGCTCGATATTAGCTCACCTTACATGCCTTAATACAAACAGGAACAGTTAGTCGGAGAGGGTGTTTCTGCATCAGTTTTTCCTGGGTGCAGCGCCTGCAGCGACTGACATGCGGCGATACTCGCACCTGGGTGCGCATGTGTCAAAAAACTTTACCTGGGCTGTGCCCTGAGATGATTCTGTCCTAATTGCCCATGCTGCATACAGGAAACTAAATATGAAGTTTCCAAGCCTGGGCCGTGCCCTGAGCTGATGCTTAGTAAGCGGCGCAGGAGCCGCCTGCTTGCAGATGGCCACTGCTTCTTTGGCGTTTGGTCGGCCTTTTGTAATTCTTGGCAGCGAGGTTGCCCGCGGCATGCGCATACTTAATAAGATGCCGCGCATTCCCATGACGGTCTTCTTCAATGGGAAGCCGTTGCTGCATGTCTCGATTCTTGCATGCATTTGGAAAATAATAGCCACGGACCGCAGGATGGCTGCACGTTGGGGGTCATGCAAGCTAATCGATTCCTATAAGGTCACAGCATGCACACTGGCACGTGGCCCATCAAGACAGTCGGCACCTAGGGCACCAACCACAACAGCAGCAATCCAGCCCAGACACAACACCCAGCATCACGCAGGTATGTGCAATTCAGCTTTCTGGGACATGAATATAAACAAACACTCAGTAGCACCTGGCCCCGTGAAGACACACACTGGCAGCAACAAAACATCTAAAGACAAAAGAAGACAGACAAAGACAAATAAAGTCAAATGAAGGTAGATAAAGTTAGATATAGAAAATGAAGATAAATAAAGATATGTAAAGATATTAAAAATACATAAAAATACTTAAATACAAATAAAGATATGAAAAGACAAACCCGCCAATATTCATAACTCTCCAGGGAACTAAACCGCAGGGAGGTGGATCCCGGATTTAAAATAAGGAGCGGAACACCCTTCCAAAGCTTCACGCCGTTGTTTGCAAGGTCGGTGCCCCCTCGCCACCCCATGGCTTCACAAAGGTTGGCCCAGCTGAGGAATTTTGGGGTAAACACAGACCACCAGGGCAACAACTCTTCGGGCACCGACCATAATTTGCGAAAAGCTCCCTCAAACCTTTCATGGTGACCCATGTCCGTGTGCAATGCCATCGCCATTGTCAACACAATCTGGCGCACATCGGACTCTACATCGCGCAACTTCGCACGATGTTTTTCAGTGGGAGGCAAATGCAGAATATTGGGAGGAGGGATGAGGAGGGGCAAGTCGTGCCTTTCAGACATCAGGCCAACTCATGCAGCCATTAGGGTCTAATGTCTATAAGGTTTACTAGCAGTTACTACACAGACACGTGGCAGGATGCGAGCTTTGGGCTTCACTGCGTCGGTTTCTTCCAACCGACATCTACAGCAAAGTTTTCTTGCCTTTTCCCGAAGCTCCTCTTCTGGGAAAAGGTCTGAGGCTCCTGCGCCGTGCCTGCGCCGTGCCCTGTGCACTCTCAGCCGGACCCGTTGAACTCATAGATTGGGCCTGAGCCGTGCTGTGCGCACTCGCAACCTGACCCCCGTCTCAGTCGCAGCCTGGGCCGTGCCCTGTGCTGCTTTTGAACTTGGCTCCACCCAAAAGCCACTGGCTCGGGACGGCATGCTTTGCAAAATGCAGTCGCGTGATTGATATTTGACTGCCCTCCTCTTGCTGGTGCGGAAATGTTTGCACGACAGCTATGCTCCGCCGGAATCTGTGATGGATCTCAAGCCCAAAAGGACGATACGCAGGACCTCACTCTCCGTCAAAATCTGCGTGATACGGAGAGTTGCTCTTGATCTCCGCGACACCAGTCGTGTCCAGGGGCTCGTCCAGTGCAGCAGTTTCAGAGCCTTCCGCGCCGCCACCCCCTCCAGAGCAAAATGCCCCTTGGCCGCCACCTTCTGCCGGCGGAACGGCTTGGGCTTGGGTGTCGACCCGAAGGTACACTGGTGGAACTAACTTGGTGCATGTCGTGTCAGTCGTGTGTCGCATCCTCTTGTCGTTTTTCGCGGTTTCATGTGTGCCTTGCTTCCGGAAATCCAGAAATTGGACGTGCGATTTGTGTTGCTTGGGGACGGGGCAGGGTGCATTTGTGCAGAAGGATGTCGCGAACATAGCGATCGGTGGTCCCTAATTACATGTTCTCACGGACCCATGCTTGCATGCAACACGTCCCTCGGAAAATGCTTCGCGTGGCTTGTGTGCGACGAACAACGTGCTGGCCACAACACGCATGTCGGAAATGAGGCCAAGTCGCTTGTGTGAGGCAGACAATACTACTGGCCGAAACATTTCGTGAATTTTCCGCCTGAGCGTTTCTTTGACTACCTTGCATGCGCATGCGGGCCGATGGTTGGACGCAGCACACGGTCACATGATTTCACAAGTTCCGGCCTGATCCCTCGGCAAGCCATCTGCGAAGCAAACACAAGCACACTTGCATTTTCGAAGCATGCAGGCGCTGGTTTTGGTTTCGCAATGCCGTCCGCACAGTAAGCACAACCCGCCTTTACTTTAACCCATCTTTTGATGCCCCTGATTTTCGAGTGAGGGGCTGTAAATTTCCGGAAAAGGCGCGCGACACGTTTTGGCGGAGGCTTGAAGGGTGCGTAGCAGCATCTCTTGCGGAGCAGTAGCAACAGCACCATTCGGACGGTACCTTTCGCACACGTTGTTCTCTTAACCGTACTCTACAAGGATTCTTAAAGGAATTCTATAATGGTGCTACAAGGGCTCTTATAAGGTCGCTGTAGCGGTTCGATACGAACAATAAGGATTCCATGCAGGGTTTAGGAGTTTAGGGTTTTAGGGTTTTAGGGTTTAGGGTTTAGGGTTTAGGGTGCTTAAGGTTCGGAAATAGGGTTGAGGGATATGGACAAGGGTTTGACCTTATGGTCTAAATGGACCCAATAAATTGACACTCGGGTTTCGCGTAGTAACTTCCTGGGCCACTATATTATTTGGGAGCGTGATTATGATTGTTGAATGCTTGGGCCCTTCGGGTCTTCATCTCTTTCGGGTTTCGGGTTTAGGGTTTAGGGTTCAAACAGACAAATTCAATGACAAATGACTTAGGGTTCATGCTCTCTGCTATCATACCATCTCATACCGCCGCACAAAGCTGATTCCGTCCCCCTTCAAATCCTAAGGACCTAAAGGATTCCCGCAAAATCCCATCATGTGGTAGAATGTACCATAACATAAGAAAAAAGAGTATAGTATTATAGTCTATCATATAAATATAACCTTTTGGTCCATCGGAGCCTCGTTGAAGGAGTCCTTCACAGAGAGCTCACAGAAGTGCTTCAGGCCTCGAAGACTCGAAGCAGCACTGCTCTAGGTAGGAGTAGGGTTTAGGGTTCAGGGTTCTCCGGTTGATGATATAAGTCCTGCATTACCCATAATAGCTAATATACCATAATTCCCATAGTTTAGGGTCCTTAAGGTAATGCAGGATTTATATCATCAGCCGTAGTAGGTAGGAGGGTTCAGTTTTTAGGCCTACTTCGGGGTGGAGGCTTCAGGGCTTTCTGGACTATTCGGGGTAGAGGGTGGAGGGGATCATGGTGGTTAGAGTGATTAGAGTACGGCTTCGGTGTACATGAACTCATATATGTACTGTACTGAAACAACAGAACTGTAGAGGGATACTGTAAACTACGAACTCACTCAGACCAAAACTCTCGGTACCAGGGCTTTTGGGTTAAGCCCTAAACCCTAAGCCCGTACTAAGCCCTACAAGGGAGGTTTCTGCCCTGAAAACGATGTTTTTCCCAAGAGACTAAAGCTAGGTCTTGAGAACTTTTTTGTAAGTGGGGTAGGGTTGATGATATGAATCCTGCATTACCCATAGTAAGGAATAGACCGTAATTTACCATTATTCCCATAGTTTAGGGCCCTTGAAGCCTTAAGGTAATGCAGGACTTATATCATCAACAGTAGTTCTCTAAAGTAGGGTCTCTCCTTGGGGCTTCCTTTCATAAGGGCGCCGCATTCGTTTGCGGACTTCGGTGGTTTGAGTCTTGGGGTTCACCTTGCCTTAACCCTATAATCCTATAATTCGGTTTAGGGTTTAGGGTTTAGGGCCTATAATCCTATAAACCCTAAGCATGCTGCTTGCCGATTTAGTCTTGGATGACCTTCCAAGGCACGGAAGTCAAAGGCAAGTTCAGGTCTGAGTAGAAAACCGTAGGTGGTTTGTTCAGGGCTTTGGGTTTAGGGTGTCGGGTTCCGCTACGGTCGAAGTCAATTTTGCCTTGAGTACAGCGAACACTCGTTGTCAAGGGTCCTGCAGATAGCAAAAGCCGCAAGCATCCTCACAGTCGAAGATCGCTGAAAACACACCCTATAAACCCTATAAACCCTAAACCCTATAAACCCTATATAAACCCTATAAACCCGATAAACCCTATAACTTGCTGCCTGTGTTCTGCAATCCATCTTGGGCCCCAGCGTTGGTTCGTCAGCCCATAGAACGCGGCGGCGTCAACCTAGCTGTGCCCAACTGGGCTGTTAGAAGGGTTCGCCTCCACCCTAAACCCCAAACCCTAAACCCGAAACCCTGAACCCTAAACCGCTTTGTTTTCTTCATGTCCCCCTGCTCGCAACGACTGCTGCAGTTTCCCTGCTTGAGCTTCAGTTTCCTGCTGTCCACGGGAGTCCAACCCACCCACTGAAAATAAGCTGAGCCAGCACTCCACAGACCGATCTATATACTCTTACCCCCCCACACACACACCCTTAGGAGATGTGCTTTCGGAGTTTCAAGGAGCATTTGTCTACATCCCACATATATGCTAGGTTGCGGTTTCGATTCCTGGATTTCTACAATCAACCTTGCACCGACCGTAAAGAGTCCGGTGAGGATCGATGTTGCATGAGAGCCTGAATCAAGCCCTAAACCTAAGCCCAAATAGCCGACCTATTCAAAGGCTCGCATGAGGAAGCCATAAAACCGGAGCCCAGAACAAGGTGTGATTTTTCCTCTTTTTTTTGGGGGGGGAGGGGTCAAAGGTATGCTTGTACCGTGCAGCCGGCAGACCAAGCCGACCTTCCTGCCCGTGTCCCTGCTTCCAGAAGTGACTTAAGATCCATGGTCTAGGGTTTAGGGTTTAGGGTTTAGAGTTTAGAGTTTAGGGTTTAGGGTTTAGGGTTTAGAGTTTAGGGTTTAGGGTTTAGGGTTTAGAGTTTAGGGTTTAGGGTCTTCATGCTCAGTGGACTTAAACGGAACAGCCGTCACGATCTCTCGTCAACCCCAAAAAACTAACATCCAACCAAGACCAAACAGGATCTGCAGCCCCCCTAAACCCTAAAGCCCAAACCGACTCAATCCCGTCCCCTTGTTGGCTACCTTCCTCCGAAGTCCTGGCAAACCCTAAACCCTAAACATTAAACCCTAAACCCCACTCCGCTGTGGACATTAGGGCTGTGGCCAGGTACATGGCCGTGTGAGGAGCCAGGGTACCTCGCACCAGAGTCTTTGGGTTGGATCGTGTGCTATATAGACTACATACCACATAGCATAAACTACATGCTATGTACTATATGTTCTTGCCATATGTTGTATCTTATACTCTATGTGTTGTAAACGTCATATCGTATATCCTATATTATGATGTCGATGGCTGTATGGACCCCTAAACCCCTAAACCCTTAACCGTCCAATACCAAGGTTTTGGCGTTCTAAGGGCTGCAGGTCCGGGTCGGATGTGCTGGTCGAAGTGTTCGGTACATCTGGCTTAGGAGGGTTTAGGGTTTTGGTTTAGGGATCTCTAGGGTTGAGGGTTTGAGGGTCAAGGCTTAGGGTTGAGGATAGCGGCTACCTACCCAAGATCAAGTTCAAACGACTCATGTCAAGACTTCCTGTAACAAGAGAGATCCCTAAACCCTAAACCCTAAACCCTAGAGATCCCTAAACCCTAAACCCTAGAGATCCCTAAACCCTAAACCCTAGAGATCCCTAAACCCCAAACCCTAAGCCCAAAGAGCCCTGAGACTTGGACTGAGCATGTCGTCCCCTGCATAGAGGAAGTGCAGCAGCGACCGGAACCTCAAGTGCTCTGGTTGTCGGAGGGTTTAGGGTTTAGGGTTGTGCAACCTAGCTGCAAACAGCACGGAATTCGGATGATGATTGATGGCATTGTTATATCCTTGTTGTTGCGACTATTACTGTTGATTTTACTATTACTCTATGGCTATTGCCTGCACTATACCATTACAAACACTATTACTATTACTTTCATCATTACAAACTGTTATTACTATTACGATTACAATACTAAGCTAGTTCTTCCACCGGAACTCAATGCCTTTTTCCACTCAGCTCCCTGCGTCTCGGCGGTCAGGGTGGAGCTGGGTGGGACGACCAGGCGTCCAACCTGTGACAGCTTCTGTCTGCTTAGCTTACACTATAGGGCCTAGGGTTTAGAGCTTAGGGTTTAAGGTTTAGAGCTCAGGGCTTTGAGTTTCGGGGTTGAGGATATGATATGAAAATAACTGGATTATGGTGTATCAAAACATGGCCTATGATGGACTATACCTGCAACCCTAAACCCCCACTATATTCTATGGTACTAGTAGTGTCTACTTGGGTCCTGGAGATTTTGGCGACGGAGTTTGCTTCCAGAGACGCAAAAGGGCCGAAGTACCTTGGGGTTAAGGTTTAGGGTTCAGGCTTTTGGGCTTAGGGAGTTTAGGGTTTGGGGGTTTAGGGTTTTCTCGGTCCAGGGGTGTAGGGTTTAGGGTTCATGGCGCTCGGCTGTGCCGAAGCTGTCCGGGAATGAGACTTAAAGGGCTCAGGGGACTTAGTAAGCAGGGCTATCATTGGGGTGATAAGTACCCTGAGTTGGGGTTTCCTAACTACAGTCTGACGCATAACCTTACACTTACCAAGCCCCATGGGCCCTTGAGTACCCCTAAACCCTAAACCTTAAACCCCTAAAACTAAACCCCTTAACCCCTAAGCCCTAAACCTTAAACCCCTAATTCCTATATAAACCCGAACCCCTAAACCCTGAAACCCAAAAGTGACCGCATACAGGGGATCCAGAAGGCTGCAGCTGGGGGCCGGGCCCTTTGAGGGATCTTTGAGGGTTCCGAGTCCCATGGAGCTCTAAGTACCCTCTAAATGCTGAAGCCGAGGCCGATGCTCCCCTACAAACGAAAGAAAAAATACCTTCGGCTGGTTTGGGGTTTAGGGGATAATTCATGTTAAGTAATTCAAGCACTTCTTCCCTTTCGGGTTCCGCTCCTCCTCCACAACACTCCCAACATCTGTTCTGATCCCACGAGGTAGCACTGCTGCGAAAGCTTTTCCATCGGTGCCGCTGTAGGGAACTGAGCGACAATCACGAATTCACACTTGGCCGCAGTCCCTGCCTTCAAGGCCGTGGTACCCGCCCATCCATAATATCCCAACCACCGCCATGCATGACCTGAGTGGCCCCGCGCTTCTTCCCATCAGCCGTTGTGCATCTGCTCTTCAAGTTCACTGCTTGCTGGTCGATCATCGTGGTGGTAGGCCAGCTGAATTTCGACGGATTATGGTAACCCGGCAACCCGGGGGCCTGGGCCTTAAACCCTAAGCCCAACGGTTTAGGGTTTCGGTTTAGGGTGTACCCTCGACTCTAAACCCCTGGAGACTGAATTCTAGTCTAAGGCCTGCGACTCCACCATGCCGGAGGTGAGAATGCACGTCTTGAAGTACCTCAGCAAGGGCAATTCTGGGGTTTAGGGCTTAGGGTTAGGGTTTAGGGCTTATAGGGGGCAGGGACAACCGTGGTCGGTGTACTTCATGTCCTCTAAAGCCTATGCTGCCACAACTCTACATGCTGCACCTCGTGTTTTCAAAGCCCTGGCAAGCCTTCTGACGTGACACCTTCGTGTCCACGGTCATTCGGTTGAGACTGACGGCCGCTTAAGCCGCTTAACCCTAAGCCCTAAACTTTCTTCGACTAAATCGAAATGCTGAAGGGGATCCCAATTAGGGGCCAAGGGATGCCAAGACATGCCAAGCTCGAAATCTCGCTAAGGCTTTATCGGCTTCTATAGCAAAAGATGGCGTTCCACAGAGGTTTTATATGGTGTTCGGGAAGGCTTTATAGTATAGGGTTCTACAGGGTTCTATATCCTAAACCCTAAACCCTAAACCCTAAATCCCTAAAACCCTCTTCTATAGTGTTTCATGGGGCTCTACAGAACAGGGATGTATACGATTCTACAGGCACTTCTCAAGGCTATGGAGTAACTATAAATGGTTTAGGTCTGCAACAGAGTCGTCGTGATGCCTGAACCCTAAACCCTAAACCCCTAAACCCTAAACCCCTAAACCCAAAACCCCAAAACCCCAAAACCCTAAACCCAAAACCCTAAACTCTTTGAGGTTTCTTGAAGGCCAGAGACCACAGAACCAAAGACCCGCGGGCTTTGGGGTTTCAGGGGATTTAGGGGGGCTTCGGGGTTCTCAGGGGTTGTAGGGCTTAAGGTTTGGGGGGAGGCTTTGGGGCTTCAGGGGGTTAGGGCTTAGGGGGGGGTTGGGGTTTCAGAGGTTTTAGGGTTCTAGGAGGCTTATTAGCAGCTGGGTGCAGATTCGAGGCGCCATAAAACAAAAGATGCTGTGTCTTTTATGCGCTCTTAACCATCAGGATCCCGACTATGACACTCAGACTTGGCCCATTAAACGTGCGACCGGACGTGCATGCGGTGCAAACAATAGGGTTCAGGGTTTAGGGTGAAACC
>CAJNJA010037774.1:16102-27474 GCA_905231915.1 Symbiodinium necroappetens
CTAAACCCCTCAACCCTGAACCCCAAAACCCCTAGAAACCCAAAATCCCGAACCCTAAAACGCTACATTCTAAACCCTAGTTGAAAGCCCTAGCTTCGGTCTTTTCTCTGCACATAGCGCAGCTCCCCCAGTCTTTGAAGAACCAGGTGCCGAGGATAGTTCAGCTGTTGTCTCGCAAGGTTTACGCTTTAGGGTTAGGGGTCTAGGGGTTTAGGGCTTTGGGGGTTAAGGTGTAGGGTTTAGGGTTTAGGTCGCTTTTCAGGTTCTTATAAGAGCCCTAGAGTTGCAATGGAATTATTACAGTGTAGCACGAGCATATAGGGACTATAACGATCTCGGACGTCGTGCAATTACGTCCTGAAAAGCAGCAGAGCGTGCCAGAAACCCCTCAGTGAACTTGGGTATTCAGGTTTATGTGGTGATTGCGATTTTACGGCTGTGGTGTCCCTAGGCTATGAAACCTTACAGCAAAAGTCTTCAGTCTTAGGCATTGGCAAATTCCCGGGCATGTTTCAAAGCTTCGGAGTTACGCCTGGTGGGCTCTTGAAGTAGCTCCGTCCAGGCACCTTGGACCCGTGCCCGCCGCATGGCGAGTGTGCAGGCTCTCGACATCAAGCCTGGCAAAACCTCTCTCTCTCTCATGTGTATACACGTAAACCTGCCCTCCCAGGACATGCAAGCGTCGGCGTATGTATATAGCTGTAGACCTACCTAGATGCCCAGACACATACTTAGGTAGGTTAAGTAGACAGGCAGTTACAGGGATAGATAGATGGGTAGGTAGATAGGTAGATAGAAAGGTAGATAGATAGGTAGGGTACCACACAGACAGACGCTAGATAGATAGACAGACAGATGGATAAATAGATAGACAGACAGATAGACAGACAGATAGATAGGCAGACAGAGAGAGAGAGAGAGAGATAGACAGATAGATAGAAAGTTAGATATATAGATAGACAGGTAGACCAATAGATTAACAGTTACGTAGGTAGATAGATAGATATAGATAGATAGACAGATAGATAGGTAGATAGCTAGATACAGACAGATAGACAGATAGATACATAGATAGACAGATAGGTAGCTAGGTAGCTAGGTAGGCAAGTAGATACCGAGGTAGCTAGGTACTAGTAGCTAGCTAGCGATAGATAGATAGGTAGATAGATAGACAGATACACACATGAGCAACAACATGGTACACATATGTATGTATATATATACACACATGCAGTGACACGACACACACATATATATATATACATATGTATATATATATATTACCGCACTTACAGATGCAGATGTCACAACATTTCGAGCACTTGTAGCTAGCAGCTAGCACCTCGGGTTGCATGCTCCTGAGGGTCCAAGTACCAAATAGTAGGGTTTTAGGCACCAAAAACCCATTCAGAGTATGGAATCTCAAGCCCTACTATTTGGGTACTTGGTCCCTCTGGGATTGGGTGTCAACCGAGGCGGATCCTTGATGTCAGAAGCCATCGAATTACCGGCTAGAAGCTCAGCGCCACTCATGCCTTCGGACGGTAGTACTGCGAGATGTTCGCAGCCTTGTGGAAGTAGTAGACTTTCCTCAGTAGGGTTTAGGGTTTAGGATTGGGCAGGGAAGTATTTTCAGTTACCACAATGAGGAGAGAATGTCAGTTGCCACCAGCGCGTGCTATGGTGTTGACAAGACAACGGATAAACCTCTGAAAAAAGACATCCGCTGGTTTGCCAAGGCTTTGGGTGAACCACCAAAAGGGAAGCATCACTTGACCTGCTCTCTCAAGTGAATAGCCACAGAACTACCCTTCAGCCAGGGGAGTCCTGCCACCTTAGGGTTTAGGGTTTAGGGTGTACAATGTTGACATAAGAACTCAAAGCTCTTAATTCAGGGCCTGGGGCTTACAGCTTACACTTTGAACCACACGATAGAGATGTCCTTTGCAGGATCCCACAAAAAGTGCCTGTTGACTTCTAATTTCAAATTTTTTACGGGTTGGGGCGTAGGGCCTAGCGCTTGAACCGTCAAAGACCGGTCGACGGAACTTTCAAGCTGAGCCTCGTCGGGTTCATGTCAATGTCTGTGGGATGCGATTGTAACTAAGCTTTAGGGTGTAAGGTTTAGAAACCCTAAACCCTGAAACCCTAAAACCCTAAAACCCTGAAACCCTAAAACCCTAAACCCTAAAACCCTAAAACCCTGAAGCCTTAAACCCGAAAACTCTAAATCCTAAAACAAAGGTCCAACCCCACGGCCGACTCACCCAACGCCAATGAAGACATCCTTAAGCCTAAACCCTCAAACCAGCAGCCCTGAGCCAATATGAACTGCAGCAAAGCTTATCCTTTCCGGGCCACCTCTTAAACCCTAAACCCCCAAACCCCTTAAACCCCAAATCCCTGAACCCTAAACCCTACCTTAAAGATCGCTTATACTAGCCTTTTTGGACCTTACAAATCTCTTATACTAGGTTTTTTGACCCCCCCCCCCTCTCAAAAGGAATGCCAGGCTGCCCATTGCGCTTGGAGATGTGCTGAGTCCACCCTGCGGGGAGCGAGTCGATCTTCCTTGGCTGCATGGAAGAAAGGTTCAGGGTTTAGGGTTTTAGGGTTTAGGGTCTAGGGTTTAGGGTTGAAAGAAAGGAAGCCCGCAAAAACCCTAAATTAAGGAATATACCTTAAATCATATTATTAAGGCCCCTATGACTTAAGGTATATTCCTTAACTAAGCGGAATTGGGTTCTCTGGGAAGCCCACAAAAGCCCTAAAACCCTAAACTTCAGGGGCTTAGGGTTTAGGGGTTTAGGGGCTTAGGGGCTTAGGGGCTTAGGGGTTTAGGGGTTTAGGGGCTTAGGGGCTTAGGGGTTTAGGGGTTTAGGGGCTCCTAGACCCTACACTCCCAGGGGCCTAGTTCATAAATAGAGGGGCCTTAACAATTGGGTTTAGGGGTTTAGGCTCTCGGAGTTTAGGGTTCAGGGGTTAAGGGTTCAGGGCAGCTTCGAGATACTGCAGTAAGAATATCATGTAGGATGGGCCAATGAGGGCCCATTAGACTATAAATAGGGAGTATTCGGGAATGTTATACTACATTTTACTATGTCAGGTGTACTATGCTTGTACTGTATGGGATATGCTATTTACGATGTACTTTTTTAACTATACTATAGATGCCAAATACTATATACTTTATAACACATACTGTAAAGTATGAAACATATACTTTCTTTTACTTCTTACTTTACACGACATATATATATATACACCTAAGTATGCTGTATCATTATTATGCTATACTCTCCCTCTTATTCTATATCTTAGTATACTCTACTATACTACGCAACTTTTTCCCACCCCTATATTGGCCTTACATTATCCTTCAAGGACCCAGGTCTTGGGCTCCCTACGCTGCTACTGACCTCCTAGTTTTCAATGGTTACCTAAACCCCGCAATGTAGTACCTGTTGGATCGGTATAAGAAAGTATCGTATGGCATAGTAAAGTATAGTGTATAGTTTGTAGTAAAGTAAAGCGTATAGTAGCTAGTATATAGTAGGTAGCATTTAGTAGATGGTATATAGTATATAGTATATAGCATATAGTATATAATGTATGGTATATAGTATATAGTGAAAAAATATATACTGTATAGTATGTAAGTAAAATATAGTATAGTACAGTCTAGTATAGTAAAGTAAAGTCTAGTATAATATATTATGGTACAATTCGGTATGATACAGTATAGCAGCTCAGGATCCTATACTAGCACAACAAGGTAGCGAAACCAGGTGCCAGTTTACCCATAGGCCCCTAAGTAGTTCCTTTTTGGGATTACCTTATAGGATTCTAAATTCTAAATATAAACCCCAAATTCTAAATACAAACCCCAAAAAGGAGCTACTTAGGGGCCTATGGGTAGGTAGTTTTGCCAGGCAGTCGAAGCTTTGCCGCCACAGGCTCTTGCTCTCTACGGGCGCCGGATTTCTGTTCGATGCAGCCCTGTGAGGCGCCTGTTGAGACAACAGGGACGGCAAGCAGCAGCCGTTTATACTTCGGGCCTGAGGCTCAGAGTTTAAGAATTGGGGCTTAAGATCTTTGGGGTTAGATCGGAATGAGGTTCTAGACGCATATTTTTTTTGGGTTCTTGGGCCCATGGACCACAAGAACTAATCACTTAGGACTCTGTTGAGCCTCGGCAATAATGACACACGGCATTAATGACACATAACAACGAGACGAGTGGCAATTTTTGTTTACTAGTGCTTGAGGCTTTGGGGTTTGTAGCTGCTGTAATAGGGTCCGCAAGCTTCGTATAGTACGCTGAATTTGCCCTTAAATCCTAAACCCTAACCCAAAATCCAAACCCTAAGCCCAAGAGTCTAGGCACGCTTCCACAAAGGCATCAGCAACAAATCCAGGTTCGGCGCTGAGCTAACTGGGCTTAGGGTTGAATGCTTTTGAGGTTCGGGGTGGTGGCACAATCGGTTGCACTGCTGCAACAACAGCATGACCACTTCGCAGGACCCTGCAACACGGGCCACTGCTGTCCAAAACAACCCCAAAACCCAAACCCTTAACCCCTAGACCCTAGACCCCTAAATCCGTAATCAACCAAATCTGTGACACTTTCGCATCCATATTACAGCAACAGTTGTAAACCCCAAAGCTTAAGCGCGTAAACCCCCCAGCCCTTAAAACCCGAAACCTGAAACACTAACACCCCAAACCCTAAACCTCGAAGACGTATAACTTATATAACCCTGAAGCCGGTAAGCCTCTAAAGCCTGATTGCAACTCTTACGGACCAGCCTCTTTCTCGACCTTCTTCGGGATGGGCACCTGAAACAGCCGTTTAGAGCTTACCTGCATAAGCTAAGATTTAGGGTTTTTGGGTTTAGGGTTTGGGGCACTATAAGAGCGTCATAGTAGAGGCACAGCGGGGGTATGATTAAGGTTTGTTTGAGGGCTCAGGGCCTGTTTTGGGGGCGTTTGGGAACAAATGCATGCCTGAACCCCAAAGCCAACTGCGCGCTTCGAAAAAACATTGGCGTAGCTGAGGCCTTAGTTAACAAACCCGGAATCCTAGAATTAATCCCACTCTTGACATCATGTCGCGTTGCCGTCTGAGCTCTACAACATGCCCGACCAATTGCTGATTCCTTCCTGAAGGTCCAACCGTCCACCCTTCAGCTGGCTCATCCATGTTACCCAAAGGGTCCTAGGTACTTTTATGGGAGATACTTTCCCAAATCATAATAACAATTCCTAATATAGAAACCCTACATTCTACTATATAGGTACTTTGGACCCTTTGGGTTAAGGCCCTTGCAGTGACGCATATACTAACGTTTCAAAAAACTTCTAGAACCCTTACACAGCCCTTTCTTACAGAAACCTTGCAGAACCTGAAAGCCTAAACCCTAAAGCCTGAACCCTGCAAACCGTGAACCCTAAACCTCCCTGAACCCTAAACTCCTACGCCCTAAACCCCTAAACGCTAAACCCGCTAAACCCCAAACTCTTAAGCACAAAAACACGATTAAGCCCTAACCCCAAACCCTAGACCCCTAAACCTTCAACCCTAACCCCTATAGCCCGCAAGATGCCCGGCCTCCGGCATCTCAAACTGCGATTGCTGCGTGATCTTGTTGAAGAAGTAGACCTCTCCTCTGTGTGGAAGGGTCTAGATTTCGGGGTGCGAGGCTTAGAGGAATACGGCTCCAGGGGCTTAAGGTTTAGGAGTTTGTGGCTTAGGCTACTAGGGCTCAGGGTTAATATTTAAATTTGAGGCTTTAGGGGTCTAGGATGGTAAGGTTTCTGGCAAGGCATGATTCGCCGAGGCACCGTCGAATTGTGTCAGATAACCCAAGTTGGAACCGACAACCAAACACACACCGAATTGATATTAATGTTTCGTGTTCTGCAAGACGGACTCTCAGACGACATGATACTCTTCCCGCGATATTTTTCCTGGATTCCTATTTCCCACATGATGGAACTTCGATGGAACCTCGCTAAACAATATAAAACCACTGCAGAACTGGAAGCAACACTCCGACAAATCGCATCCTAACATGATGCTCGCTGTGCAGATGTACAGCATGTGGAACGTTTAAACTACTTCGATCATCGCCGCGGCCTGAAGCTGAGGTCAGAAAACTACAAGCCAAACCATGTTCTGGCCATATCCACAGTCATGCCGATGCATAAAAAATTCAACAGCTGACAACAACACGAAGCAGCCACACCGAAACTCCATGAAATCATTAACTTATTGCGTCAACAGCTCCTGTTGTACGTGACTTGATGCGCAACCAGCCCGCAGGCAGCGACGGCTCGTCGCCGAATTCGTTCCTTGCTGAGTGAAACTGCTCGAATGACCACACATGCACAAACCCACACACAACTATTTTGGGCATTGTCCGTTCCGTTGCTGCTATGCAATGTCCCATCGTTGCGGTGCCATGTACGGCATCCCATTACTCCGGCGATTTTTGCGGAACCTAGGTACCAAAAACTTTTTGGGAAACAAACATACGAAGACCCAACGGCGACATGTAGGTCTTGAAAACTACAGCTGTACGGCCTACCTAGTTTCTGAAGTTACGGCCAAGTCCGAAACGGCCAAGGTTTGCCACATAACAGCATTTCAGGAGGCAAGCCAACAAAGGTGGGTGGCCGTGTAATCTTGTATGTGTACCTGTGTTTGTTGAGGGTCTAGGGCGAGTGGCTGCGATGTACGGATTGCGCGGTGTGCCATCAGCTCACCATGCATAAACGAAACCCGAAGTAAACAGATTGATCAAATCCAAAACGGGTGAGGCTATTCAGCTCCCCTGCAAAGAATTCATTGGCAGCTTCTCAAGAACCTCCCAGATTCTCGGTAAACCCACCGAAATTTTCCCCAAAGACCAGACACGAATTGGGAGAACGAACTAATTGATTACTTCTTGGGCCTTCTTTTGTCCACTTCTATACAAACACAAAAGTGTCGTTATCAGAATCACACAAACATCTGCTTAAAGCGGATGCATGTGCATGTGTATATCCTACCTGCCAAACACCACGATTCCGACAAGCTGGACTGCATGTATTTTTTATAGTTATGTAATATAATATTATGACATAATGTAACATAACAGAACATAATGTAGTGTGACATAAAATTATGTTATATACTGAATCACATTATACACGATCTTGTATTATGTTACATTATAACTTTAGCGTATTATGTTGTATGGTATTGTGTTTCATTGTGTTATAATGTGTTATGTTAAATAATATGGTATTATATTGTACGGTATACTATTCTACGTGGTAGCATCTTGCAATACATAACGACTACACACAGTATAATGTGATATTATATATTAAATGTATGAGAATATGTTGCATTCTGTGGAATTATTCTACATCTTGCTATAAAGTATAATACTCCATTAAGTCATATTGTACTATAACCATACCATACCACATTATGTAACATATAAGTATAGAACATTATGTTATGTTATGCTACATTCTAACACATATAAATATTGTTATACCGCATTATGTTGTAGTATATTACATTAAGGGTATATAATGAAACGTAATTCGCAATGTTTTTCTATTTTGCTACTTTTGTTACATACTTTAGCCCTCTAGTGCGTCATATCATACTACGTTCTGTTTTAATATGGCACAACATTGTATTGTTGTATGTTATGTTTCAACCAATCGATTACATCACAATTCATTGCATTACAATAATATGCCTTGTTAAATTATATCATATTGTGTGGCATTTACATCAAATTCTGGTAAATTAGATTAAACAGTATATTACATACATATATATATATATATATGTATATATGTATATATGTATATATGTATATTTATATATATATATACACACATATTCGTATGTATGTATGTATGTATGTATGTATGTATGTATGTACGTAGGTATGTATGTATGTATATATGCATGCATGTATGGATGTATGTATGTATGTATGTATGTATGTATGTATGTATGTTTTTATGTATTCGGCTGTCTCGCTGAGCACCTCGAACCATGGGCCTTCAAAACTGTTTTTTCTTCCAACCCACAAATTTCGTTATCCTTCGACACTCAAAAAAGCCCACGTGAAACACAGACTTGAGTGTCACGATGTCATAACATACCTTCCTTCGGCAGACCCGATCTCTATGACCTTGAACAGTCCGTAGAAGACTATGGTCACCATTTCAATCGCGCCGTGTTTTCTGGTGTGCTCAGCGTGGCTTACACTGCTCCACGCAGCAACTGCAAAGATGGTCATGATACTTGCACTAGCTACTCCACAACGCACCCACAACACACAATGAACATATTTAATTGCAACAAATGCAAGCCCCATGACACGTTGGATACCCTGGTCGGATAGGAAGCTGGCGTGCTTGAGATGTGGCGTTGTCTTGAGGCCCGAAGGAAGCTGATGTCAGAACCACGCACCACGGCGTGCGTCAAGACGATGCCAGCTGCTGGGACCGGTTGGCAGGATGGCCAATAGCAAGCAAGTCGCTGAGCTGCAAAAAAAACCGTGCATGACTAGCTAAAGCAGCTATATGGAAAGGTTGTGCAACGTGATTGCAGGTTTCCGTCGTGTCGACGAGGCTGGGCACAGTCTCTCGACTGCGTGATCACCTTGCTGCCCAGCAGGAGATTCACGGCGTCATATGTTGGAGACGGAAGCGCATGTCAATCAAAACGATAACTGCGCCGGCTTCGTGCGCGATAGATAGAACTCAGACGCGGGAGCTGGTCGACTTGTGGCTAAAAGCGTATACACCAGATTACGCGTGCCCACTAAATATCGAATCGACGAGGTCACACAACACTGACATCCACGCCGGTCCGACGCCACAAGTTTGCGTTGCGAACCCGGATTGGCCGCGGATGAGCAGCAGTCAAAGTGCTGGCACACCTCTGCGCTGGCACTGTGCTTCGCAATCGGGCCTCTAACAAACGGGCTGCAGGCTTCTTTTTGCGTATCTAAGCCTTCTCTCAGATTGGGAGGTCACATCTCGAGCTTCGTACCGTGATGATGCACGATAGCATTTCAAGCCTGTGAGATACCTTTGGCAAATAGTTTATTGTGTAATTCGGAGAGAGCCACATGCTTGACGGCTACCTGAAACGCTTGACGCCTACCTGTGTTTTCCTGCGGAGCTATAGACCCGCGAAGATATATGAGGCTGCCGTGCATGTCTGATGCCAGGATATCTTCGGACCGGTTAAACGAAAGAACCCATTGCGAGGACTGCTGTCGGCCACAGTCGAGGATCTGACATTTCGGGCTTCGTCGGCACCCGATTTTTTGGCGCATCCAGGCTCCTCATGCTGGGAGCATCATCAGCGCCTAAGTCGAAAGCTCGGAGCAGGAAGAGTACGGCATGCACCTTCCGGGCCCGACCTGATGCGAGAGAATGGTTCCTAATTAAATGTCCTGTTGCGGATGCAGCGCATGGGAATTAAGGATGTCATGGCAGGTTGTCGGGATGTCGCTGCCGGATGCACTACTGTTCACAGCCTTTGCTCTGCCCCCATCGTACGGGCAACAAACCTTGGCCATTGACAGATAGGTTTTGAGCTACAGATGACAGGTGTTGTGATAAAGCTCGCATGGCAGGATCTGTAGGATGAGGAGGTCATGCGTCTGTTCCTGTCTTCCGAGAGTTTCCATCAAATCCTACAGCCCGCAACACAAAACCTTACGGCGGGCTTGGAGGCTTGGGGGACCGATGCTACAGCTCTAGGCGCTAAGGATGCTTTCCGTATGTGTGGAAGATGTTTGCGGTTCACGCTCTTTGGCAAATGAAGTCATATTCGGGTGAAACAGACCAAACCCAGGAATCTTGATTGGGGCAGCTGCGGAGCTTGAAGGTCCGCTTGCTTCCTGCAGCCGGCTGCGCTACCGGAAGCTCAAACCGAGGCGGCTTTCGGCCGGCATGCCATTCTCACACAAAAGACACGTAGACTCATGTGAATGAGACTGCACTCCTCCTGAATCTAACAAGCATTTGCTTTCAGGTGGCAGTTGCTTCGCCTCATCGCCCGGCAAAGAGCTCGTCACGTCACGCATCTCACCGCTAGCGATTGCTCCTTTTGGAAATGCAAATCAGGTCAGTCCTTGCCTCCACAAGACGGACTCCAGAGCAGCAGGATTCTCAAGTCCGCAGTTGGGCTACGTGTTGGCGACGACGTCATAATACTGCATCCCTCGTCCATTCTACCCCAGACCGAAGTGAGGTAATACCTGGCCGGGCGGCTGCATCATATGGCTCAGACCGGGGGATGCAAGGGGTTCATGCAGGGAAGTCAATCTAAGAGATAGACACACAAATGAAGCAGCCGGGATTGAACTCTCGGTCCGGGCTCAGATCCGGAGCTACCCAGATACTCCCAGGTTTAGCTCATAAATACTTGTCGAGTAAAATGTAGAGCAGCCAGGAGCGTGCCCAGACCGGGATATTTAAAGCAGGAATGGACGGCTGTAAGGATGTGCTCAGTGTTACTGTGTTACGGCCTGGTTACCATAATTGCCGTGGTTTGCCACATGGCCAGGCAGGGGGATGCAAGTGGGTTCTATGGCGACGGGTAGACCGACCTTGGCTTGAAATTCAAAGGGGCGGTGGCAGGGTGGAACCCCTTGTCAGCGGTGGCAGGTTTGATATGATGAGCTCTTTACCGAACAATCATGCGAAGCGACTGACACCCGAAATCAGATGCTGGTCAGTGTCAGGAGGGACGCAGTCACACTCGCATGCAACATCGTGAAACAATGCGATGTTGTCTTTGCGTGGCAACGTCATGTCAGCAAAAGGCTGCTTCGTGGCTCCGATGTAAGCTTCCGGCATCGTATTGTCGTATTGAGGCACAGGAGATTTTAATTTCGGAGCCCTCAAGCACGCCAACCTGGCTGGCTTTGCTTGGACATTCAGGCCTTCGTGAAAAAGGCCGGCAAAAGTAGCCGTGAAACCATCCTCCCAGCCCTGTAGGCCCTACCTTAATTTTATTAACAGTTTCAATGCGTAGGCCTGTAATTGCCGCAGCATTGGTAGGTTCTGCGCGATAAAGACCATGGCAGGCAATCAACCTTTACACACAAAGCGTGCATCCCGAAAGCCCTGGCGGTCAAAACTCTCCAAGGCTTACTGCAACATGTGCTCTGGACAGTTGTAACCCAGTCTCTACTGATTTCTCAACGTTCAAGTCTACAATATATCCGTGCTTGAAAAGCTGAAGAAGTGAAAGCTGTCCGACAAAGGGTGCTCCGAGACGGAAATGCGCTAATATAAATATAAATATACATCTACATATGTATATATACATATACATA